>JAJVSH010000004.1:515805-559785 GCA_021460005.1 Tetramorium alpestre
TATTTAAGAATATTTAATTAATATAAAATTAAAGATAATATTGAGAAATACTTTTCAACTGTACCTATATTTGTCTTTTTTCACACCATCCGTGCATCTAAAAAAAATATGCCATATATTTTTATGTTGTATATTTTTATGATATATATAAAAACATAATTTTGTTTTTATTATAAATTAAGATAATGTGAGATAAATATATTGTATATAAAATATATATTACAAAATATATTGGTTTTTATTTATTTTTATTTTACATTATTAAACTATTTCAATTATTTTTTATTTTATTATTACATTAGTATCTTGAATTTTATAATTATAAATCTAAAAAATTACAGGAAAATTACTGCATAAATACCATCTTTAAATGCTTTTGAAATCTGACTGACAAAACTATCTTCGATAAAAATATGTATATTAACGATGTTATTTTTCGATCGACAACTTCGACCGACTTGTTTAACGATAGGCATAAAGAATAGTTTAAATTGGCTCTGTTTTCTCCGCAATTACTTTTCACCGACACTCTCTAAACGGATAGACTATGTGTTAGTTGCCCGGATTTCTGCATTTTATAAAAGAAAAGTCGTTTATATAATACAATTGCAATCCGAGCTTTGAAAATTTTTTATTTGCCGCTCAAAATTATTACATTAACGATGACACTAGTATGGGAGTCTGTCATTGTCAAATAACAACTCGAATGACCATGAATCAGTGAGAAAGTCCACAAAGATTTGCTTCCGTGCACATCCAGTCCTTATTTCCATTGCACACACTCACATTTTACTTTTCCAGTCTGCTTTTCTTTTCTAGGTCATCTCCTTGACGAAACAGCAATTAACACTGCTTACTATCATATAGCTGTCCAAACTTTGAAATGCATATATGCTACTTTCTTCTTTAGTGAGACTCATGTACGATCAAAATATGAGATGTATCTTTCAGATCTCATACTTTTATAATAACTCGATTTCTTCGATGTTTATCACTAGTTTAATGATAATTATATTTTAATTATATCGCACATGCATGTCTTATAATTAAATCTTTATTTTTGATTAACAAATTACATATTTTATACATATTTTATATTTTATTTTACATTTAATTTGGCATATTAAGTGTATATACTGTTATTTAAATTTATTAAATTTATTATTAATTATTTAGTTGCTTAATCAAATTATTAATTATCTTTAGTTTCAATCGCATTTTATTCCTCAACTTTTGTAGATGATATTGCTGTTCTTCAGCTGGCCACAAACGAGATGCACAGAGGACGTCAACGTAAAGAATGAAAAGATCTTCGATCAATTTGCAACCGCTTCGGAAACTGTGGTACACGCTGTAAAATCAAATGAAGACTTAAAGGACCTTGAAGAACAGCCCTCGAGCATATCATCAATAAACCCAACCGTACACTATGAAAATTCCAATGGCTTCGTGCCTATTCTACCGTCTGCCTTACCGTCCGTCTCGTACGACGAATCTGATCCGTCATCGTCACAGACCAATGACCACGAAGAGCAGAGATTTGAAGAGAGCAACGCAACGATTGCCGTAAGTGCTCAAGACATCTCAGATGTGAAGGCGAGAAAGTTGGAAGAGGATTTAGCATACTCCTCGGAAGCGAGGATCTTCTTGAATCTGCCTAGATCACTGGCGAATCGTAGATCTTTCGATTTCCAGGACGGAAGACTGAATGAGTTCGAGTTGCTGAAGGTGAACAACGACACCCCCGCGGTGGCCAATTACCAGGACTTTTATGAGAATGTGCACGGCACGGTGAACACCGAGACCGACAGCAAGTCCGATAAACCTTCTTCAAGGCGTCCGAACGACGAGAGAGGGAAGAGGCTCGAGAATCACACCCGCAATTACGGTTGGCAGTCACAACAGAGCAGCGACGAGGATATCTATGCTCAGTTCTATTCGTATAATGGCGCCCAGGATACGAAGAAAACTGTTTACGGGCCGGAGAAAGTCGCCGGTAATTATCAGCAGCAGAATACCGCGAATTACAACGGGCTGAGCGCGGCCAAGCAGAATACAGCTGTGATCCCGTCCTCATCAAGGACGAATTACGAGGCCAACGAACTCAGGCATAGCGGAACTTATGGCAACGCAGCAGAATCGTCGAGGGCACGCCATAGACTCATGAAGCCGGTCGTAGTCGCCGAGCCGAGCAACCACAAACTGGACGTGAAGTTTAGCGACCACCTGCAAAATAACGAGTCGGATAATGATGACAAAACATCGACGAACCTAGAATCTTCTAACTCGAATCACTATGACACTTATAACAGTAACAGTAGGCAGCGTAGTTATCACCGCACGGAGGATTCCAGAGATCTCTCGGACGAGAGTACAGATTACTCCGATTATATCGATCGGCCGAGATTGAAAACGCAAAAAGATCGTAGACGTCCTGATTCGTCCAGAAAACTTCCCAAAGAGCATCGAGGCACGTTGAACGAGAGCGCGGAAGAAGACAAGTATACGTACAGCTCTTCAAGATTGAAGTCACAGCGGCACAGAGTGAAAGCGAATCCATGGCTGAACGATCCCAGCACGAATCATCGCGACGAGAGCGTTGAGGATATTAGACACGACTCTAGAGGCAGCAGCATGAAAACGAAGAATATTCAACATGGATCCAGGTCGAAGAATACAAACACGTGGAATCAGATATCTCCGAATCTCGAGATCTCTCACTCCAATGGAATTGAATTGGATCAGTTGGAGAAACCGAAATACATTGTTAATCTCGTGCCCGTGGCGAATTTTGACCACGCGACCGCGTTAGGTGGTAGCCAGGGTTTTGACATGTCCAACGCGATGCTGCAGAATCTCGCCACCGTCGCGCCGATCGGTGCGTTCAGCACGACGACGCCTATCTTGAGTACGCCCCAGCCTGTTCTCGCTCAGAACCTAGCGATATCGAAAAATCTGGTCTCCACGCCGGTGCCCGATATCATCGTTGGCCAGAACACTTTCCAAAATCCCGTGCATGCGGTTCTGGTCTCTCATCCAAACGGTCAGAATAAGATCGCGGACACTTTGAGGGCGACCTACATTCCGAGCACCATGACACCCGTGTTTGCCTTCACGCCCAGCTTAACTCCGGGGCTGCAGAGCGTGAGTGTTCACGGCGTGCAAGGCAACGTAACGCCGCGGACGACCATTGCCGTTGTGCCGCAGCCGACCATTCAGACGTATCCGAGCTTTCTGCAGACGCCACTACACGCAACTCAGATCCAGGTGAATACTCACGGACTGCAGGGTCAGAATTTGATAAATCACAGTAACTTGCAGGTACATAGCATGCCAACAGCGTCCAGCCAGGCGATGCCGGAGGGCAGGACACACCCAGAAACGCAGAGCAAGAAGAACCCATATCCCACTGGCGGCGCAAACTTCCTCGCTACCGCAAGTTTGGCCGTCGGTCAGAATGGACAGAAGCATGCGGCTAATGTTAATCAGTATTACGTGCCGAACCAGAATGCGCAGCTAATTCCAAATCAACAGAATTTGCAAGTACTGCAGGCTCAAATGAACAAGCAGTTAGCAAAAGACGGTAGAATGTCCGGCATTGTGTTGCAGACCACTGATAGCGCAACTAGTCACTCGATTAACAACTTAAATACGCTTGGAGCAGCATCGGCGAACGCTCATCTTCCAAACGTGGGCGCGAAGAACGTAGAGATAGTGAATCCAAATATTAAACCGAATCCTCTCAACACGAATGTTTATCAGACCATGCATTATCCGGCCACTGTTTTAACGACGCCTATCCCGATTTTCAGCACAATCGCCTCGGCTACTCCACAAACAGTTACTCTGCAGAATTACGTGAATTCTTTGACAGAGTCGGGGACCAAGACTAAACAAGCGCAGCATCAGGAACGACCGGTGTTCAATCCAATCAATTTTGTCCCTAATGTTGACATTATCAAAAATCAGAACGCTCTCAATAAGTTGCCGAGCAACGAGCCTATTCAGCAAGGTTTGAACCTGGTGCCTGCAATGCCCGGCGGACACTTTTTTAAACCATTCTCAGGGCAAAGCGAACTGCTCATGAAACCGAAACTTGCATCGGATTTACAAAAATATGCCGAGGAAATGTTCAAAGAATCCTTGAAGACGATGTACAACTCGCAGAAGTGGAACAACGACAGAAGACCGGGAAATATTCACGGTAATTCCGAGGCAAGTGACTTGGCCACACTAAAACTCGAATTACAAAAATTAAAGAACTCTTTGTCGGAATCAAAGTATAGAGAACTTCTCGAAGCGCATCAGAGCGAGAACAACGTACACACAGCCGACGCGTCCCAATCTTCGGGCGGTAAAAAGAAAGTGGCTCCACTGCTAGCGACCTTAGAGCATCTGCTGAAGACGCGACCTGCGGGACCAATACATATCTATCACGGCGAAGTTAAACCAGGTCGCAAACCTAAGCTGGGAGGAGATTCGAGCTTTGCTGCGAGCTCCAACTACGACTTCAACGACGATAGCCACTTGGAATTTCTCACGCCACCCAGGCCGGATTCATTCCGCTCGAAAATTCCTTTTCACGATAAGCCAATGAAGAAACGACCAGGATCGAGATTCAAGAACGGCCCGAGAAAACTAGTGAGGCCTGTCAATTCATCGCTTAAATCCGGTAGGTTAGAAACGTCCGCTAGTAATGTAGAAGTGTATCTGGATGGGACACATTACCGTAAGCAGCCTATAGATTTTGATTCTGAGAACTTCGACTACGATCCCAGACAACGATCATCTCACAATTCGTATCCGACGTTCACCACATCGTCACCGGAAGCTATCGGCAAAATCTTGAGGGAGATGAAAAATAACAAGAACTACGACATTAATCATCCCAGGATGCACAATCTCCTTGGTTTATTAATGAAAAACAAACAGTTGCCGAACAGAGGTTCGCAGAACTATTTTCGCAACAAGGATCAGTTAAGGCAATCTTACGAGAGAGACAGGCGTCGCCTGCAGCAACAGTTTTACGCTGATGCCTTAAGGGATTACATAGACAGATCTGACATCGCATCGCAACCTGTCTCGGTTGCCAACAGGAACGTCTATTTGGGAAACAGTACCGCGTGAATTTATAATCAAAAGTACAAGCAAGACGATCACACGATGCGTTCGCTAGATCTGCGTGTCAAATCGTAAATTCGCTCACGAAAAGACTAGAATTAATTAGGTAGTAAGTACGTTTATTCCGTTCGCGGTAACGGATGACTTCCCGTCTGCTTTGCATTAACGAATGCAGCATCACGCCAGTATCGAGCTGCACTAAGTGTTTAATTATGATAAATTACATTTTATACGGAAATTATAAAATTGTTAGTACGGCATTCCTCGCACGAAATGTTCGTTTCGAAAGAAAAGAAAATTCATCGGTCATCATTGTAAAACGTTGACAAGTATTGTATGTACATATTAAGTTAAACGAGAAATACATACGTCTTGTAATTTGTACGGCGTTTGTTGCGCCTGCATCCTATCCATTTTCTCTTCTCGTTGATTTTCTCTTTTCTCTTTTACCTAATTATATCCAAGGACACGATAAATAGAACTGAGAAACAACTTTTTCTATGCTGAAGAAAAATGCAGAAAATGTTGTAAGAGGTAAGTAATGTTTTTTATTTAACTGTAGATATTTTGTTTAACTAACATAATTGTATACTAGTTAACTTAAATACATTATTTTTTTATTATTTAGCTAAAATATTCATAATCTATAGTCATATTGTGATAATATTAATATTTTTTAATAAAATGTTTTCTACTACATTAAGATAAAGCAAACGATAATAAGAGTATTTATTTCTAATATTTATGCAAAAAGCTGCTTTAAAAATTGTTGTTTTTTTTTATAAAAATGCAATATGGATCATATTTTTATATCAATATTCTGAAGGTTCATTAATATTCATAGCAGTTCTTTTCAAGCTTTTCGTGACAAAATCGGATCAAGATTTTAATCTTTGTTATAAAACTAAGCAAATAAAAACGTTTCATCTAGCAAGAATTGTTCTCTCTAAAAACTGAAAGAATTTTGTTATAATCTCCGATATTATAATTATATTTTTATTTAGCAAATTGGTAAGATAGATTTATTAAAAAGTTTAGCTAAAAGAATTACTGGTTAAAAATATAAAATAACTTAATATGTTTATAAAATAAATATACTATATTATTAAAAGATTTAAATTCTTTACACTATCTATTCTGCATAAAAGAGAAAGAGTTACATAATACAAGAAGAAAGTCATTCACAATTGAAAACAAAAACGTCTTAAATGATTAGTAACCAATTATTTTAATTTAAAATAATAATTGATAAGTTTTTGAACAATATATTAAATTATTTTGTATGATCGCAAAAATAATAAATATAAATTTAATCATTCACTGATGTTTTAAAATAATAGATTATTAAAAAAAATTACAGAAAATTAAAAATAAACAGAAATTAATAATTACATTTTACAGAACAAATTAATTTTTTTATTGTATTATTAAATTATATAAAAATTGATTATTTACGAAATATAAATCAGCAGTATGGCGAGAATATATAACTGCATTCTTTCTAGTTGGTTAGATATAATAATTCAACTGTAACCCAGAAGGAAGAGGCGTTCACCTCATGGTATGTAACAATCATTAACTTGAAGATTTACTCAATGGAGCCTGTATACATAAATCCATTGGAGCATTTTTATTGTGCAACAGCCACTTTCTCGAAAAATAACCTGAGAATTAGATAGAAATTAGTTTGAGATCTCTGGGTTAATTCACAAAACTATTATATTGGATATGCTTGCGCAAGTTTTCTCAGAATAACGGCTAATAAAGGAAATAATCATTTTTCTGGTAAATGGCACAGTTATTATTACCTCTACAGGATAGTCAATAGATATTGAAAATATAATAATACAATATATTATTTTATATTATTAATACAATATTATTAATAACAATTATTATTAATAATACAATATATTATTTTATATTATTTCTATTTAAAATCTGTATAGTAAATACTTTATATTATAAATATTTTCTATTACTATTAATTAAATGAGAAATTTAACTCACATTCGCAGATTTCACATTTACAATAATAAAAATCAATTGTTTAACAGTCACGCATTACAACTTGCACGATGATATAAATAACAGACAATAAAGAAGAGAGAAGTGTAGTAAGTTAATAAAAAGATAGATCAATAGTTATGATTGTGTGGCTTCACTGATCAGGGAGAAGCGAGGTGATTTGACTCGGTTTTTCTCGATACGCTTTTTACAAAGTTTAGGAAAGTCCCAACCCATTCTGTTGTCTCGCATCAGTAAACGCCGAATATAAAAGATGAGAGAATGTCGGTCGCAGCCAGTTAACGTCGAACTTTGGTTTCTACTCGTACCGAACTGTACGAGTATCATGTTGGTACGTGTTTCTCCAGTTTCTCAATTATTTTAAACAATCAACGCTTACCTCACGCCGATCGTTTATGTGTATCGTAATATTATAACAGTGATTTACTAAATGTGATTTGTTTAATTTCTTCGATATGTTGCATTGTGCGATTATGTTGATCGTATATTCACAATTATCGTGTATTAATAATATTATTAATAATATTCTTGATTACATCAAACGCGTAAGAAAGTTTTGATGCCGCATTTTCTGCATCATTTATATCGCATATAATTTACGTACATACATCAACTTAAACTTTTGGTTGTTCAGATCCTCAAGTTAATCAAGCAAGTTACTATGCAATATAATATTTATATTGTATTCTTAATTAATATTTTCTCATGTCGAACATAATCCGATCTCTAAATCGCACGTGCGCTGAATCCGTTCCAGATCGTAAACATCATTCTCTTTACGTCTGGGATATGTTTCGCCACGAACGTCGTACCTTCGACTCGCGCTTCCGTCACGTCAGCAACGTCTATCAAATCGAAACGCGTAGTCGTAGATCCCGGCCACAATATCCGTAATAATCAGGAGCAAGCCAGAGGTGGTGCTCAAACTACGTCAAGAATCCCGTCGCCTCAGGATATTAACTTGAGATCATCGCCTCGTTATGGAAACGCCAAGGCAACGGATACTCAGAGAATGCCTTATATCAGCACGAATCAGGGTCCCGGTTCCTACGCGTATGGCAGCGTGCCAAAGCACCCGCTTTCCTACGTTTCTTCCCCCAGCCATCAGATCAAGGCTGAACAAAGTCGAAGCAATCTGCTGGCTCCGTATTTTGACGTGTTGAATAATCCCGATGCGTACAAGACCGCGAGGAGCGTCGAGAAACCGCTGGACGCGTCGAAATCGATCGTACCGCAGTCGCTCCAGAAACTGCAGGGCATCTACTCGCCTAGCTACAATGCGTTCTATCAGGACAAACCGATTGAATTAGCCAGCTTTTCCAACTTCGAGTATCCCTCGTACACCAGCGTCAGTAAGCTTCTCTCGCAGGGCGATATTCAGAATGACGTTTCTCCTTCTAGCGTACAGGCACCGACATATAAAATGACTTATCCTGTATCAAAAATTACCGATTACGCGCAATTATACGCGCCGAATATTCCAACGGGGTCGAGCGTCACTCCGTCGTCGGACAAAACAACTCAGAATTTCAAGCAGAAGACCGAAGTTACCATAGACGTGAACGGTAAGAAGATTTCGGTGCCGATCATTCAGCTGCAGAGTAATCTGGACTTTTCGGGAGTTTTGCCCGCCTTCGACAGTCAGCCGTTTCTACTGAGTGCGAACTATCCGATCGAATCGGATGTGGGATTTAAGTTTGGAACCGGGCCAAAATTTAACATGGCACTTCAATCAAGTAACGTTTCACCATTTTCCTCGCCCTTATCGAGTTTCCAAGGTCAAGTTGTGCCGATCCAGACGACCAACGGTAACTCGCAATTTCCGCTATACAAAGGCGCCAGCATAGAAGCTTACCCTGTTGCGAGTAATGTTCCTAAAGCGCAAGGCAATTACGAGTCCCTTTATAGTCAACCACAATTGCACTTTGACAAGGAGCTTAATGGCAACGTGCAGCCAGTTAATGTGCGACAAAATACCGCTCATCCTTCGGTTTCAACGCAAGGCATTCTGAACGATGTAGAGCTTGTCAATAAGAAAAATCCAGAACCGCATACACCCCAGCCTGATGATGACGATGGAGATGAAGATAGAGAAGATGAAAGTTTGTATTACCTTGTAACATGCGTGTTTAATCGTGAAAAAATTTAATCTCAATTGAAATATTAATTTATGATATACAAAAAATATTTTATTTAATCTAAAATCTTAAAATTAAAAAATATTAGATAATATTGCATTTATAGCAATATGCTTGCAGACATTATAATAATAAATTGATTCTTATTCTTATTAGATTTTAACTTAAAATAATAAAATAATAAAATTAAAAATGACTTCTTATTTATATTAGAAATATTATTTCTAGGATACAAAAATTCGGATAAGGAACAGGAACATAGTTTCGAAGATGAAAATGACGAAAATGAGCGTCAATCAAGACAATATTTCAAAGCGCCACCGACAGAAAGTGACTTCAAACCCTCAACATCTTATCCCTTTAAAGCGTACGATGAGGTATTTGGGAAGCTCAGAGCACAATCTGATGACGACGACGACGACTTCGAGGATAAACCATTTTCCAGCTATAAGAATTATTCATCAGACGACGACGAAGAGGAAGAAGACCCATCATCAGAGGACCGTGCTGAATACACTGAATCTTCAAGCCCATCGCATGACTCGTACGAAGAAGAAGATGAAGAGGAAGAAGAAAGCCGCAAACAGGAGAAACGCAAGAAAGCGAATGAAGGCTCTTACGAGGTAGAACCTAATCGATCCAAGTATTACCAGAAAGACTTTGAACAGGAATTTGAAAATTCTTACAAAGAAGAGCTACCGAAACAAGGTACATAGAATTGACAAATGTGTGTATTTATATAATGTAGGCAAAATTATATTTATAACAATTTTATTTAAAATCTTTTAACAAGTGTTATATATATTAGATAAGTTTGTGTAAAAATAACTTTATCTCTGAAAATTTCATGATTTTTAAAAACTACGTTATATGGACAAGAAATATGCGCCAAGAGAGGAAAGAGAAATAAATTATTTGATCTATATAGAGATTTATTTTGTTATATTTTTAAATTAAACATTACATAATATGTATTAATTAAAATAATAAATCAATACATTTTGTTTGTAATAAGAATTATTAAAATAACAATTTTGCTTACAGAATACGTACATATAAAAGAAGTGCCGGAGATAGACAGTTACATTAGTTCGAAACCGTCTAAACGGCAACAAAAGAATAGTAGTCAATCTCGCGTAAAGCATGGGCAACCCAAAGAGTTGAAAAGTCAAGAATCACGTGTTTCCCAAAAAAATCGTAAACTTCCAAAGATGTATTACAAAGACAGCACAGCTTTCAGTTCCGACATCTTCACTGAACAGTCGCCCAAAGTGATTTACGAAGAGTTCTATGGATACAAAAAGCCTGAGACTAAAAAATATTCTAAACGAGCGAAAACCGAGAAATTTTCGCCCACTAAGAAATCGCAGAAGGAAGATGGCTATTCTCAAAAGTATTACAAATTCAAGAGTTCCAAGACTGGCAGCGCGCTTACTTCCAAAGATAAAGATCCGTATCCGTATTTTTCAAATAACTGGAAATTAAATAAAAACTCATCTGAGAAAACGGTTACTAACCCGAACGTGAGACAATTATCGGATTCTGGCAACAGAGCTTCTCTTTCTGGGCCAAGTATATTGAGCGGTCAGATGCGTTCTCTCACAAACGCAGAAATTTTTCGTGACCTGACGGGAATTTAAACAACGACCAAATATTAAGTTAAGAAATGTTGCATGTGCATATTCCCAGACCAAATTCCAACGAAATCTTATATATGCATTTTATTGAATATATAAAAAATCTGTGGTTGAATTTTATTTGAATTTTATCTGCAGCTTTCTTTAAAAAAATCAAGTATTACGTATATTTACATTCTCGTTATTGTTATGTTCTTATTTTTATTATCTATTATATAATAACAAAATCTGTCATAGAATAACAAAACAGATTCTACATATATTTTCTTATACATATGATAAGTTCTTCGTTCTGTTTGCGATATTCATTCAAATTATACAACAGTATAATATTACAATATAAACTATCTATTAGAAATTAGAACAAATATTTTAATTTTTTGAAAAATATCAATTTGTTTCAAAAACATATAATGATAATTCTATAAAAAAAAATTCAAAATTTTTTATTAAACAAAAAATCGTAAAAGTATAATTTAATACATAGAGATTTAATAAAAATTAATCATATAAATTTTTATGAATTCTCAGAATAAAATATATTTAGAAAATTAATTTTGTTTTTTTATCAATTTAATATATTACTACCGCATGCAGTAATTATTTTACACCAACTATTACATGTAGTTATGTAGATTATTATATACAATTATGTAAGTACGAAACGACACACACATAAACATCTACTCAGCAAGAAAATCGGACGTTCTCTCAAAATCTATTAACTAAATTTATTTGACGTCTACGTTGAAGCGGAAGTACTTGGTACGTACTTGCAACTGGTTAACTACTTCCTGAGTTCGAGGGCGAGATATGATCTTCGTCCATCGATTTCCAAGACGTAAGTGGCTTCGTGTGCAGTGATTGTATAGCATACGCCTTTCAGAAAATCGTCATTAGACAATAAAGACCTATAATTCTATTTGTGTTATATGAACTTTTACGGACACCTGTAATAGTTTTAATTAATTCTATGATTATCCCGGAGGCGCTAGGACATTCTTCCTCGTATCGCAAGTTGTATATATACCGGAGACCTACCAGTGAAAGATTCAGTATCATCAGCAATATTTCTCGCAAGATGAAGATCATCGTAACGGTAACTAGAAGCTCAAGCACATTTTCATCCTCGTCAGATAATATATTTTATATTTTATAATAAACGAAAAAATTGCTGTTTCTAAAGTTAACTTGTACAAATACTAAAAGAAACTTTAAAATTTTATAGAATTTAAAGAAAACTGAACAATTTTTTTCTAAAACTAGCTTATACTTTTATCAACAATAAGAATATCGAGCATGGATTTGCAGATCGTGCTTCTATCCGCTGTTGCGTCCGTGGTGGAGCTGAAGTCGGAATCAAAAAAGCATAAGCGCGGAGTGGCGTTTTTCGGATCGCCTGATTTCTTTGGAATCGTGCCAGCCTTCGCTCCTTCATGGGCTCCTACGGGTTTTGCTGCCTCATCCTGGAACCCGCCGATCAACCCAGACGTAGCTCTCGCACAGGTCCAAGTTCAAGCCACGCATGATGTAGCACTTCAAGTACGCAACATTTATTACGCACTTTGCATTACACCGCACGCGGTTGTATTGTTATACCTCACACGAGAGATTTGAGAAATACATTTGCTATTAATTTATATGACAGACGCTGAAGGATCCGGCGCCAGGTACGCCAAGCATCGCGTATCCACCCGAAGTTCTGAGAGCGATTCAGCAGGCGAAAGAGGCGAACAACAATGTTGTCGTGGCTCAGCACAAAGTTGCGGAGGCGAAGCAAGCTGCGTTGATTCAGCAGAAAATTGCATTGGCAAAGGAGGCGGCGTCGAGGGAAGCTGCCGCGAGGTATAAGAATAATTAATTCACTTGGATTTTCCTTTATTATGTCTAACGTTCCAATATCGACCGTAACGTGGCATTCACTGTCTGTCTCTTTTACGCTGCGCACTTGTAATATTTCTACTTTGTGCAGATCGCATGAAATTTCGCAATACGCCGAGAACGAGGCTAAAGCCAGCGCTCGACAACTCGTGGCACTGCAACAGAGATTAGCAACCCTAAAGGATTCTGTGGCAGCTGCACAAAGAGTAGCAGCAGCGAGAGAAGCCGCCGCAGCTGCGGCGATCCAAAGAAACGCGGCTAACACCGCCGCGGAATTGCGAAAGCTGGATGTTGATAAGCAAATTAGTCAAACCGAGCAGGAAGCTAAGGTATTATAAAAGTATATTATGATTCTTTTCATTATATTTCTCTGTGAAAGAAAAAAAGAGTTGTTTCACCGCTAATATTATTATATAAATTTGTTATTTGAAAATTGTTATCATTGTGTGTCATTTGATATAAGATATTGACATTAATTTACTTTCATCATATGTATTGTTTAATCTAAACAGGAAAAGGATGTATTAGCTGCAAAAGAAAATGCAATAGCAGCTGCGGTCCAGCAAGCGAGCGTACAGAAAGTTCACCATCCTTG
Source organism: Tetramorium alpestre (assembly GCA_021460005.1). NCBI lineage: Eukaryota > Metazoa > Arthropoda > Insecta > Hymenoptera > Formicidae > Tetramorium > Tetramorium alpestre. The sequence continues at coordinate 529,206 of JAJVSH010000004.1, forward strand.
GGGTTAAAAATTATTTTGTGTTACATTATATATATTTTGCACAATATCTATAACGACATATATTATAATTATACACATGTGGTGGCGGTGACATAAAGGGCATTTATAATGTTATAAATATAATCTTGTAATTATTATATCTATGTAAGAATTTGTTCATCAATAAAAGTTATATATAGTTAATTTTTTCTGACAATTTTATTGTATTTTCTTGTCATGTGATTTTTTAGAAAGTTTTAGAAATAATTTCATTATTCAAAATGAAAGAAAGTGTAACTCCACAATCTTTGTCAAAAAATATTTTTTACAATATGAAACTTTTCATTTTATACACAAATTATAATTATTTAAAATAAGTTGTTTTTTTAATATTGCTTACAATTAAAATTTTACTCAAGTTAAACAATTTTCAATAAAATGTTATCAGCTGTTGGTAGAGCCACTTGTATTGATAATTAAAATTTATTTTGCAAGTTTTATAAATAAATTTAGTGCTTATATATAAAAATTTATTTAGCTCTCATTTGCATTTTAAAACATATTAAATAATAATATAGTTAGAATAATTACGTTATTTTAAATATTACCGTTGTTACCAGTAAATTAAATTTCAGTTTATCATCGGCTGGCAAAAGATTATATTAATTACAAAAAAAGGTGAGGAAAATATTTTAAATTCAAAGTCTCATGTTAAAATATTTGTATACATATTAATTAGAAAAATTATACGTAAACTACATTAAAATGATCAAACATTTAACTAATCGATTAAAGTTATTTTAATCATAGAATAACTGTTTAATAACTAATCTATTTAAGAATATAATAGGTATTTAAAACAATAGTGATTACTCTTTGGAATATTTTACTCTTCAAACCAAAGATTTGCTTTTTAAATTTCCAATTTATTTTCATTGCTGAGATTCTTAGAGATTCGCCTAAAGGAGGGAAAAGAGAGTGAAAGTTCCAATAACCCTTCCGGGAGAAGGGCAGAATCGGCAGACAATAGAAGTGAGGTCAGAATGTCCAGTTACGTGAAACGTGACGCCGAGATCAAGTACCTATAGGCAGTATTCTGCAACCAAGTATCTGGGCGTAGTCGTCAGCGCCAAATCTACGACCACACACACCCGGCAAACGTAGCGAGATCCTTTCACTCGCCTCTTCCTTTCTTAGTCATCCTGGGTTTCCCCCGACTCTCCCTCGCGTGTCGCCCGTCACCCCTTACGGTGCCGCTACGAGTTCTACGAACCACGCGAAAGAAAGTCGTTCGATCAAAGTCACTCTTTCTTCCCGGATCGCTATGCCCTCACCCTTGTCCATTTGTAAGGACAATAGATCACTCTTTCAAAGTTCCAAAAAAGAGGACCGCGCAGTCAAGTCCTTAGTGCAAATATGACCTGGCAGTATTAATGATGGTTCAGAAGAGGGGGAAAGAGAGATATGCAGCATACGGAACGAAAATACAACGGATACATTAGAGAGAAATTATTTATAACTCATCATTAATATTGCTGGATTATATATATTCGCAATTAGAAATTAATACTGCCAGATAATATATATATTCGAAATTAGAAATTGAGAATTAATAATGGAAAAGGGTGAAAGTGACAAGATATCAAAAATGAATTTTTTTTATGAAAAGGGACATATATATCAGTAAGATATATAAGCTGCATATAGTGATAAAAATTAAAAGTACCAGAGAAATTTATTTATTAGGTTTATAGAAAACCTGAATCATTAATATTCATATAAATGTCGAAGAGAGAAAGAGATCTCTAAATTTGCACTTAGTGAAAATTTTTGTATTTTGCACTTTTACTTTCTTTTCATAGTTAATTCTCAATTGTAAAATTTAGAAAAAAAATTATCTATACTTATAAGAAATTTATAATTATATCAAAGCGTCTATCGTCAGAATGAATTGTTAATTATTATGCAAATAAATAAAGTTAAAAATATAAATCAATAGATAAAATTATTTGTTTAGTAAAATGCAAAGGAAAGAAATAAAATAATAATTTATATAAATATATGTTGTTATATACACATATATTTATTTATAATTATTCATCAGTTAATGTTATAATAATTATTAACAAGTTATAGCTGATAATCAAATGCATAAACGCAATAAATATAACTGTGTAAACTAGATTCATAGTAAATTTGTTTTATGTGAAACTGTGAGTGATAGGTGATATAGAGATATCAATGTCCAATATATTAATATTTTTATTTCTTAAAAATAAATTGTACCTAATTAAACGCTATCTGGAATACATAAAATTAAAATTTGGATTCAAATGGTGTGGAAAGCGCTACAAGTTTCGCTTGTTTACTTCGAGCAAGCATTCATACGTTAAAAGCGATGATGCAGCCTGGGAAGGCCACGCGACTTTTAAGCATCAATGAACACAACAGCCCAATTATCGTTAAACGTAGTCAATCAACCGTTCTGTATCGGCGCATTACCGCCGATATAGAACGGTTAAATGCAATTTTCAAATGCTGCCGTTACAACGAGATCGAGAGATCCACCTTTCACACCGAACCGGATAATGCTCTCTTTGGTCGCGTCTTTTTCCGTCGCTTTTTTTTCCATGAACTTCTCCTTCACCCAGTTTTATTTGCTTTCCTTTCTTATGCGCGCACATCAGCCACTCTCACTGGCGTCTAGCTGTAACCTGATTTTTTTTTAGTACTAGATATTAGCGTATGGTCAGGCGATACTCCTGGCGCACAGTTATTAATGCCTCTAAGTAAACAACAAGGCTGGCGTTATATGTTGCATACTTAAATGACATGTAATTCAGTCTCTCCTCAATCTCATATAATGATACTAATGATTTTAAGTTGATATATACTTTTATGTTTCTTCCGTACGGTAAGATTATTCTGTTAAACCTATCTTTCACGTTTCTAAAATTTCTAACTGACTTGCAGATTTCTTTAAGTATATACGAATAATGCGATAAATTAACACGATAAATATATATAGCAAATCTTTTCTATTGGAAAAAAATCTGTACTAACTAATTATGTTAAAATTTGTGGGCTATCTCGGATGTAAATTATAACCAAATGTAAATTATAACATTATTCATCCACTTCGGTTAGGATATCAGTTGACGATGCTTTCTCGCAGTTAAATCAAAGTTTGACATAGTTATACTGCAATAACATATATTACAAAATGTATATTAGCTTCATAATCACTTCTGTGAATAGAAACAATTTCTCCTCTGCTCGTATTGCGAAATACGCGATTTTAAATGCATATCAATGCGCAGCACTTTGTTGCAGAAAATTAGTACGCGTACATAGATATTTCCATTTCACTGCACTACGAAGCGATAAATATGCCGCAAAAGAAGAACACGTTTAACGAAAAGGAAATCACTTTCATATGTTTGCGACTATGTAGAAGATGACAATCAGTTCATGCGGGTGTTCAACTCGTTCGATTGCCCGTTCGTTATTATTTACTCATCATGTCTGCAAATTCAAAATATTTTATCATATCTTTTCGTTAAAAACTTAATTCTTTTTTTAATATAAAGAATAATAAAATTAATAATGCCATTTTCTTTATACGATCGGTATATTAATCATCTCTTTGCAAAGGAATGAATCTGATTTGTAAACTAAAGTTTTTATTGATTCGTAATATCATTAAATATCACGATTATTATTCTTCTGTACTAATAGCGAATATGCAAATAATATTATAAATGCGGCGACCCGATTGAGGATCGCTGGTAATCTCGCAGCATCGCAACGTTACGATCAGATTGAAAACACGTTCTTACCTCGGTTGACTAGACGCGCAGTTTCGATCTAGTAATTTCAAACTAGTAGGCTCGACTAGAACTAGACTTGTTTCCAATTTGCTAATCGAATACAGGCATACATACGAGTTCATCCAGTTTCTACAGGAGATCATCAGCTATCCATCGGATGAACAGAGGAGAGGGAGAAAGCGTCATGTATAAAAACGAAGTCTATTGGAATCAATCTGCAGTATCACATTCGTTGTCCCGTTAACGCTCGTATCTCTCCTCGCGACGTGTTCTGAAAAATGCTCCATCTGTCCTCAGTAAGTAGAAAAAAAATGAATAGGGGTTTCGCGGACCGAGAGTCTCGTGGGAATCGCGGAAGCGGAGATTCACGGTACCCGGGTTCCTCGTCCGATTCCGCTCGCGAGCGAGTTCCGGCTTTACGGCGAACAATGGCGATGGAAAGTGATTGCCGATATTTCCATACTTTCCGTACGCGATACAAGTACGGTAACGCTCTCATAGATTCTGTATATTTTGTGCGGTGCAAGAGTGATGATATCGAGTCCTACGCGTCGCCAGCAGCACTTTCCTCGGAGGGTGGAAAGAGACTTTGACGAATGTTTCTCTAAGTGTCTATTCGCGAATAAGATGTTTCTTGCGTTTCACTGCTTTGTTCATATGTTCATGTCATTGAGAGTTTTGACATAATGATAGGAAAGAGATAATACATTCAAATTTTAGATAATTTACAACTATTTAATATCTAATTCACATAAAAATCGTTTTATTAATAAAATAATTTATTAATAAATTAAGGATATATATTAAAGATTAGGCCACAAAAAAGATTTTGCATATTTAAAATTTATTTTATTGACTTTTACTTTTATGTATTTTTATTAAAATTTTTTAAAAAGGCAAGACATTATTTCATAATTTTCACAGATAAACTAAATTTTGTTAATAAAAATTTTTATTATTTATTTTTTAAATTTATTAATTTTTTCTCTGACTTTGTATTTCTTTATAATAATAATTTTAATAACAAGAAATTATACTGAAAATTGAGATTATGATTAAAGTAAAAAGTCATTAATTCTATCTATTATTCCAGGTACTTGCTCTATGTGTATTAATAAAAACAACGTTCGCTAATTTATCAGGGAGTGATTCTGGATGGCAAGCGTAAGTAAAAATAAAGTGAACAGATTTGATAGTCGTATTCATTACTTCTTAACGTCCTGTTACAACTTCTAATTATCTCTTTAATTTTGATAGACTGTCTAATTTCGGAACCGCCTCCAATGGACAAAACTTAAACATTCATCAGGATCTTCCTTCTTACGGATCATATCCTTCCTTGGGAAATAATGGTGATTTTCACATAGATTTAGATCAAGGATTTAAGAACAATGCTCAACATATAATTGCTCAAACTGTGCCGATCAGTGAGCATGTGGAAGTTACGAAGCCAGTGCCAGTGCCAGTTGTAAAAAATATCGGTAAGGTTTTGCAAACGGTAGCAATGAATTAAATAATAATAGAACAAGCATGAATTATATAATATCGCAGAAAATAATAACTTAAAACTCAGTATAATTCCTTTATATTATAGTAACAAGATAAACACAAAAATATTGTTAGCTCCTAACAATATTATATAATAAATGATTCCTCATATCGTATTGAATACAAATTGCAAATACATTAATTCTGCATTTTGTACCATTTGTGAAAGCAGTATCTACGAAAGTAATATTTATGAAAATGTTCTTATCTGATTGATCAAAGTAGTAGTGAAAAATTCTTATCAGAGTAATCGACACGCAGATTTGCAGAAAATCAATTTTCCATTTGAATGCTATAAAGTACATTATGAATCTTTGATTACATGAAGTTTTAAATTTCACACTGCACTTTCTATTTTCTTAATTAATTTTCTCATTTAAATTTATGTTAATAAAATTTTTTATTAATAGAAAATAATTTAAAATAATATAATAATTATTCGACGAGTTTTTCTTCATCTCCCAATTTTGAATAATCGATAATTAATCCACATACACACTCACATATAAAAACACACACACACACACACACACACCACATACATATATATATATATATATATATATATATATATATATATATATATTAAATAATATAATATCATACAATTGTATGTTATTATTATACATTATTTTAGAAAATATTATATTATAAGCGCATAAATTTGTATTGAGTTAGTATAATTACATAGTAAATACATATTGAGAAGATTAATTAAATTTTTTCTCTATAGAAAATAACGTAATCTTTTGTTTTATTTTTTTTATTTTACATCATTACAATGACGAATAAGAAAAATATTTTATATTTTTTAATTACCTCAGATTTTAATTTTCGACAGAGTTAAAAATTTTGTTATAATATAATTTATCTAAAAATAACATATAATATTATAGGAGTCCCAGTGGCACAGCCTATGACGATACCCGTGCCTCATCCTATGGCAGTAGGTGTTGCTCAACCTTATCCTGTCCACATGCCGGTCGTCCAGCCAGTCGCCGTTCCGGTCGTGAAAACTATCGCAATTCCAGTCGAGAAGAAGGTACCTTATCCGGTGGAGAAAATTATCCCGGTGCGCGTAGAAAAGCCGGTGCCAATAACTATCGAGAAGCATGTACCTGTTCCAATAGAGAAGCTGTATCCTATTCACATACCGGTTTACAAGCATATTTTCCATCGAAGAAGAAAAACAAAGAGACGCGGTCGCAAGAGGATGTATTAAGGAAAGTTAAGCTATAATTATTAGACGAGATTCCAGCGACAAATAACTGTTGTTAGTGAAACATCTTCTCATGAAGCCAGTTGACATTAAATAGTAAACTCGTTTTTCTTGAGTTACAAGTCTTGCCGTTAAGATTTGTCGTTTTATTTGTTGATATGGCATGATATTTACACAATATTCCTTTCCTCGCCTCCAGTATGTTCTCCGGTATCATCATTGTCGTTATATTTATACTTGTGGAATGCATTGTTTATTGTTGCTAAATAATATTTTTATTTAATAAAGAAATTGTTTATATTATGTGTAATATTATTTACCTGTTATTATCTGCTTGTAAGATAAGATGAAGAAGTAACAAAATAATAATTATAAATTTATAAGAACCTAAATTCAAATAAAGCATCAATAATTAGATCATATGATTTTCAAAAATTAATATAAAATTATTAATTTTTAAAATGTTTCAAATTTATTATCCAGACAACCGGAAAATGATAATTCCCAGTTCAACTATTTGTACTTGACTATTTTTCGTTTCTATGTTGTTTATTATATCTTGAGGGAATTTATCGAGAGAGACAATTTAAATGAAATCTAAATTTAAAGATTATTATTTATAATATCTGTCCAAAATAATGCATGGATTAGAAAATAAATGTAAATAGTTGAATTTTATTATTATGCAAATATATTTTTATTTATTCTTTATATTTAACATAAAAGCAATGAAAGAGATAATACTCAGAGATTTTTTTAAATATAGAAAATTTGTATATACGTCATGTACATAACATAGTTTACATAGTATATGCTATAGATATATATTGTAATTTAAGTTATAGTGGACCTTCACTTCCTTTCATTTCCGTATAATTCTTATGAACTTGTTATCATATGAGATCAAAATAAACTATAAAAATTAATGGTTAAAGCATTAGCGATTGATTTCAAATCACTTCCTGAAAACTTTTATAATATAATTTACTTGTGCCTTTAAACAATTCATTTGATTTATCATTGTATAAACTGCAATTTATTTTAGATTCTTCGAAAGTACCTAGTCACAGTTCAGTAAGCTAATAATTTTATTCCTCTTCCGAGCTCGAGGGAGCCAAAGTATGAAAGTATTCACTTTATGCTTCTATTAATTTTGTCTTTTCATATCCAATTCTTTTTAATAATTTACACAAGTTAAACATTCACTTAATAATTGGTAATCTTATGTATACCTTTATATGCATTAACAAATGATTGAATCATTTTGCATTGAAAATCATTATTACATTACTTTATTATGTTATATATTAACAATTTTAGTAAATAATAGTAAATATTAAATAGTAAATTGATACGAAAATTTTTATTTTTATCATTTTATCTTTAAAAAAAAATTATATCCTCTTAGTTTCTTCTTCCAGAAAATCCTACCAAGATTAGATTCTGTTAAATTTCTGAAAGTTTAAAGGAAAATTCCACGAATAAGGAACGGCACGCATCAGCTCACTATGTTTTCTTGCTAATTATCATAATAATAAAAAATTAGTGCATGGAATAGTTTGAGTACATCATCCACACATTCGTTATGCTCTCTTCACACATAGTTAAAGTTTATATGCGTGCAGTAAAATTAGTCTTTCGCGTTTAGTGAATAAATTACTATTTGTCGCATAAGATGTATATCAGTTTTGCTAGAAATAATGAGAATAAAAAAGGTGAAAGGACGAATAAAAAGCGAGTAAATCGCATTAACTTCTTTTCATTATATTAAATATAAATACCTTTTATTTTAACATTTTTTACATCACAAATAATTTTTATTATAGAAGAATATAACATACAAATTAAAAATTTTATATAATGCAATTGTTTTAAGGAAGAACAGTTTTTGAATGTTTGTTCTATTATTTTATTAATTGTAATGATGATTTAGTTATAATATTATACATATAATTAAATTTCTGCGTTTATGTGTCAAGTACTAATCGATGTAATCTTATGAGAAAATTAAGTGCGTACTCAGAATAAATATCTGTTCCGGCAATAGTGAAAGACACCCTTTCCTTGGTGCATTAATAATATGACAAAAAGCGATAATAAAAACAAAATCTGTTAAAAACATAGAATTAGGCTAATTAAATAAACTGTGAAAATTGATGATCTTACGACGAACGACATGCAAATTTAGCAACTTTTCCATATGAAACATTAGTGCTACGGTGGAGTGGCGGACCCGGTGAACGTGGAAATCCGCGTTCGTAGACGCTCACCCGTACAACGGAATAGGAAATGTCCGATTCGTTGTCAATGTGAAGGCCGCGAGGACACGGTCAATTATTTTCACGCTCACGCCGAATAGGCTGCAGCGAAACAATTGCACTGGGTGGGTATAATTCGCGGCAATACGAAGCGAGACGAAATTACATCGTCTACAGTGAAAGGCCCGTCGGTATATTAAGACGAGAAATGGTCGAAGATGTATCAGTCGTTCGAGAGACTTGCGCTACAAGCAACTTGAAGCGCACTAATAGAAACACGTGGGAGATGAATGGAATTGTAAGTACCTGAGTAAATTGTGTATCTCAGATAACGCAATTTAAAATATAACAAATCTAAAGAGCCGAATTGGACGATAAATCTATTTAGACTCTTTCAAAATCTATTAGATTCTTTCAAAATCGTGTTAATCTTATCGTATATTCAATTAATTTGCAATTTTTAGGCTTTAATAATCTTATCACAATACAGACAACATTCTCAATATTATATTTAATGTACATGTAAATTGTGGCGAAGTTAAGTTAAATTAATTAAAAGAAAAAATTAAATATTTTTTGTATGTGTTCATATTGTTACACAATGACGGACTTTTACGAATTATAACTATCAAAATGTTCAATTTTTTTTATATTCGATTTCGTAGGTGCTGCTTTCTTTGGCTTCCTTGGCCGCGGCCACGCCGGTGTTCGTGAACCAAGATGGAGGACACTACTTGATGCAGTTATTTAGTGGTCACTATGCGATCGATCGATCCGATCAGGAAATCGCCAGTACTTCTGGAAGCAGTGGTTATGGGGGTGGCTACGGGGGTGGCTACGGGGGTGGCTACGGGGGTGGCTATGGAGGTGGTGACCTTGGGGGTGGCCATGGAGGTGGCGATCTCGGGGGTGGCCACGGGGGCGGTGGTTTTGATGCTGGCTCTGCCGGGCATTTAGAGTCCGGCGGTGGTCTCGACGGTGGTCATCAGGATTTCTCTTCCGGCGGTGGATTCGACGGTGGTCACGGTGGTGACGATGGTGGGCACGGGATCTCGCTGGATAGCGGACATAATTATGTTCACAGTGTTCCTGTCTCTGAGCACGTCGAAGTAACAAAGCCCGTGGCCATCCCAGTCTACAAACACATCGGTAACGTATTATTATATCCTTCCCTGGACTACGAATCGTACTTGAAAGTCATAAAATCAACAATTACGATACTAGAATCATCTCTTTATTAATAATTATGGAAAATAAAATTTGAGACCATAATTATTATTATTATTTATGCATTAACATCGAAAGTCAATAGCTTGCTACTATTTTTTAATACTATACAGTCAAAAAATTATATAGCTTTTAGCCAGCTTCTTCTTGTATTATGTGTACAAAAAAGGACTTGGTATACATGAATAGTATTATTATTTAATTCGTCAGCATAAATTTTACAAAAGTATTACTTCAAGTATTTTTTGTTTGCCATTTATAGTCTTAAGACGCATTCTTATCTCTCTCGAATGATTTTTCTTTCTCAGGTGTACCGATCCCGAAACAAGTGCCGATAGCCGTACCACATCCGGTAGCAGTTGGTGTTCCACAACCCTATCCCGTTCATGTTCCCGTACCGAAACACATTCCCATACAAGTTGTGAAAACAGTGGCGATCCCAGTAGAGAAGAAGGTGCCTTATCCCGTGGAGAAGCACATACCAGTGCCCGTGGAAAAGCCGGTTCCCATCACAATAGAGAAACACATCCCCGTCCCAGTTGTAAAACCGTACCCTATCAGAATTCCCGTTTACAAGACTATTTACCATCACGCGAAGAAGCATTAAAGCGTGAGAGAATTTCTGCGGCGTAGAGGATTTCTATGGATGTAGGGAAAAACGTGAAACATACAACTTAAAAATGATCCCTAACAATCTGCATCTTTTAATTGAATTTTATCAAAACATTTGCGTACGTTAGAAATATTGATTTATATTTGATCGAGAGAGCGCGAAAGGATGCCTATTCTGCATAAAAATATCTCTTTTTTCATATCCGTGACGAAACTAATACAGTAGCCCGGCATTTGCTGAAAAAGTAAGCTATCTCTGAAAAATAACTAAGTTTAATAATTTATTGAGTGCTCGAATCACTTAAAATTAATTCAATCGCACCTATTATCCGTTTATTCGAATCTTATAAGACAGTATGTTAATTTCGTGGAGGTAATTGTGTAAGGATCGATTGACTTGAACTGACTGACACGTTTACCCATCCTAATCCTCATTTTCAGCATTACTCGTCGCCAATAAGGAGAAAGTTCACGAAAAACAGCCCATGTTCGCTCCATTGGTCGATCGCTCTTCGACACTGATTTATTTTTTTGTATATACGCGCGTTTGTAAGCGTCGGTGCAACCGGCGCCGTTGTTAAGCCACTTTTTTTAACATTTTGTTGTTCTGTTGCGTTTTTGAATAAAATGATTACAAAACTAAGCACTCTCGTTATTCTTATTTAGTGAAAGTCTGTCGCCGAGACGATTTTTACTATCTCACGTAAGTCAGAAAGTTCTGGAATAATTAAGATAACGAGATCCATAAATATAATTAAGGAATATTACTCTTATTGCTTATGATGATAAACTATTGAGTTTCAAATTCAGCATTTAACGACATTTACATATAGCAATATAAATAATATTATACAAATAACTGCTTTAATTAATTAGTATCTCGTCGATTTGTCGTCTCTTTAATTTAGTGGGCGCACATGCGCATTTAAATTATAAAAATTATATTCTAACTTATATATTATATCATTTTATTACATTATTTTTTAATATTAACTTGTTTTTTATTCTTGAAATTATTACATGTTATTTTCCTATAAGTTATTAAAAGTTATTTGATTTAAGTATTTTTAACTCACGAATGCAAAGTAATCTCTGTAAAATTCAATCGTTTCTCAATAGAGATAACCCGTGGAAAATTTATATTGGTAATGGTAATAGTAGTCAAACAAGCATCGATTCCGTATGCGTTCAACTACAGGTCGTAGAGCGCGAGAAGTGTTCATGACAGGCTTTCACTGTGATTTTCGATAAAAGCACGGGAATTCCGCGGAAAGTGGACGTTAGACAAGATTGATTTGCCCGCGATGGACGGGATCATCGTGGTCGCTTGCAACAAATCATCCATGACAGCGGCAACATCGTTGTATCTAACAAGATGAATCCATCCGTTCTTGTATTTCGTAACAAAAAATAACCAAGAAAACGTGACAGTGACTTATAAATAAGTATTCACGTTTGCAGGATAAAAACTCTTCATAAGAAATATGAAAGTAATATTGCAATATTTCTATATATTCTTACAAATATAATTAAAGAAGATATTTAAGACATATATAACAATGCATTTTTAATTATTGTTTCCCTATAATAATATAATTTTGTGGGGCTTTTGTGATTTTTAAACTTTTAAAGCTTTTTAAAGGTTTTTTTGACTAATCTCACGAAATTTTAAATAAAGGGGGAAGTATTTTTGATAAAAAATTTACTTGCACAAAGTATACGTAATTTTTAAAATTAAAATAAGAAAATTATATATATACATAAAAATTCATGCATCAATCAGTGAGAAAATGAAACCATGTATAATTATGGACGGAATCGCGAGTATTAGATGTTATGTAACATTTGCGCGTAATGTTGACCGCAAACGATTAGTTCCTCAATTGAAGCGATCCACAGTATCTACGGTGGGGTCATTTCAAAGAATAGTGGGGGTTGCTTACTTCTCTGTGCGGGCGGTATATAAAGTGACGATGAAAACAATCTATCTTGACAGTAAGCTACCTGTTCATTGACGATACAGATACCATAACTAAGGAATGAAAAAAATTGTACGTAAAGGCCCATCTTTGTTAGGTAATAAAATGTAAATGATCTCATGTTAAATAATCATTATTTTTAACTATTTGGACTAAGTGGCCTTATGAATTTTCGTGCAACTTGTGCAACAAATAATTCTTCATTAATTTAGATCGGAAATAGCGGAGATGAATTACGTTTCTTGCAATTTTGGTGATGTTTCATGTTTAAGATTGTGCTATTGGGAGTCGTCGCCTGCTCCTATAGTTCCGATTGGAACTTTGGAAATCATGGCGACGGCGGACTTACGCTGGGAGAAATTTCCATAGACCATCATGACTTGGGAGCTTTTAGCCTAGGAGGAAAAGGTTGGAATATTAATTTTTTTATCGCCTATTAATTACGATTTATTAAATGCCATGAGTTTCCTAATGCACAAGCTGTGCAAAAAATAACAGCGTAATCGGGAAATAATTTATCGTGATAATGATAGCATACGATTGCAATTTGTCACGTAAATGTCTCGTTATATCGATCGATAAATACTGACAAATAGTTTAAAGTTTAGATTAAAGATTAAATTAAATTTAAGGAAATCATTTCTCTTAGGTTTGTCGGAAGGTCATTTGCCAATAAAAATTAGTGATTGGCACTCGGCCATCAGCGGTCTTCATGGAGCCAATGTCATTCCCGTTGTTAAACATATCGGTAATGCGTGAATTTTATTAATGTATGCTAACACATTTGAATTATTGATATTAGATTAGTGCGCATGCTATTGGACATTATATACATGATTTGCATATATATAATGTCCACAAGAAATCGGTAGTAATGTAATATAGCAGATTAATGCGATAATAAAACTAAAGTACATGGAACATTAATTGATTAATAATAAAATCGAATAAGATATATTATATAATAATTTATATAAAATTATATTAAATNTATACATTATATAATAATAATTTTTGTGTTATTTTAATGATGTTTTAAGATTATTGCTTATTAAACGTTTTCAAACAATTGTAATAATTTTATTTTTATGTCGCATGATATTTGCGACGATATTATAATAGGAATACCGACGATCCAAAAGGTTCCAATCAGTATACCGCATCCGGTGGTGGAAACGGTCCCGCAGCCTTATCCTGTTTCTGTGATAGTACCGAAACCTGTACCGTTTGAGGTGACTGCACGATAATTATTTTAAATTTTACTCTTTTAATGTAACTGTCCATTATCACTCCCTTTATTAAAAACTGCCTCTTGTCTTTACAGGTGGAGAAGCACGTGTTTAAGCACGTCGAGAAAAAAATACCAACACCCGTTGAGAAAATAATTCCGATTAAGATCGAGAAGCCGGTACCGTTTCATGTGGTAAAACACATACCCGTACCAGTTGAAAAGCCGATTCCGATCAAGATTCCGATCTACAAGACCATCGTGCACAAAATTAAACATTAATCCCTCGCGTTACGACCTCTCTCTGTTAATTCATTCTTTTTACTTTGTACATTCTATAGAAGATGTATACACGGTGCAAAAAAAACGAAATATTTTATTATACTATTGTAGATAAGCACTGTGGATAATTGTTTATTAAAACATTTACACTAATAATAAAATAGAAAATTTTTTATTTCCTTACCCGAGAACTATATATATTTAAATTTTGTAAAAAACTATTTCATTATGTATGCAAATTTTTATACATATATATATAACTACCATTATAGAAATTTTTTTCTTACAAGATTCAAATTCGACAATTAGGTATATTTAACAGAAAAATTTATATTAAAAAGTAGTTGTTTAATTATTCAGTGTGTTATAATTCATTAGATATAAAATTATAACTTGTTAAAGATCTCTTATAAATTATGCCTTAATTGAATTTTTAGTCGACGTATTAGTAGTTTCGTGAAAAGCGAAATTAACGTGCAAAAAACTGTGGTACTATAATTTAAATGATGACGTTACGGCGATCCTAGATCCGCCATTCGAAATCTGGTGGTAAATTGGAACAAGACATTAACGACGACGATCCATGTCGTTAGTATCATGCTCGTTATTTTTACGATCGCATACAGTCAACCATGAATTTTCCAGATATCCCGAGAGAGATGCTTATACTATAAAACTATAAAAAGACTAATTTGCTAAATGATTCGCCGCATGTTAACGAACGACGCAGTTGCGATTAGTCCAATAGAGTAATAAACGACACATGAAGTTTCACCGTTGGAATAATTCTCGCTGAATGTTAAGTTTATACGATCGCTAAATGCACACAGTTCAGAATAGTTGCTTGATTGGTTCCATCTAATGAAATGGTGCGAGACCAGAAACTCGAATAAATGTTTATTCTTTTTTGCGCAACGGCTGTATGTCTTGTTAAACCGACATTTTCCGTTCAAGCAATTATGAAGTAACTTATAATGGCCGGAAATACTCCGTAAAAGAATATTTTCATAAAAATCGTCTGTCTGTTCTCAAGCATGAAATCGAAGTATAATGTAGTTAATGTAAAATAGCTAAGCCAATTTAATTACGAGTTGATCAGATTTTAATATCTCAGATACTCATAATGCTATTTATACTTAAATATTTAAGAAAATAAAAAAAATATCATTTGCATGTCATTTGCATTTCACTTTCCACTTTTCCATAATTTCTTTTAGTTTTATATAATGAAATTTATATAATGAAGAATTTTATACAATATTTAGTAACAATAGTTTATATTTTAGAGTAAAAAGCAAGGCAGAAATAAGAGAGCATTTCAAGCAGAAAAAACTAACATGGCGAAAGTGAAATGCAAAAATTATATCTTCTATTTCTTTAAGGCAGCTGGAAGTGAAAAGACCGGCGCCGCCTGTAGAGAATACATTTTAATTACGAGACACCCCAACAAAGCGGAGATGAACGGCAAACGTGAAGTCAAAGGAAATTTCAAATTTAAAAAAAATTATATAACAACAATACCTTCTTCCTGTACATATGAAAGAATACAAAAACGACGATGAAGAACATGAACGCATAGCAATATTTTAAAATGGTAGCGAAAGGGAAGTCTTGTAGATTGCTTCTTTCTCCGATCGTGGTGGTGGTCTTGACCGTTGTAAAAGGAGGAAGAGTGAGCTTTCGCGACACGTAACGAAAAACGTCATAGCACTTCGACGTTTGGGAAGTGCTTGAAATGATTGCGGTTGCACATACATTATCGTTCCATTTCCGAGTCTCAACATCTCATATTAAGTCGTAATATTCGTTAAATCATCTTAATGGTCATACCTTAATGATATGCAAACTTTAAAAAGTAAAAAGAGAAGCTACATGCTCTCAGTTTATTTTTTTATTCTACTTGGATTGCCGCAATTATCCTATAAATACAACTGTATTATTTTAAAGTACGCTACGATCGGTCAGTAACTTTATAATTGAATGCGGCTGCTTTGGCGCAAGAGAAGAAATCGATTCCCTTCAATTATGGGAAAGCCGATCGATTGGGTACATTTGTACATACACACATTACGTGCGTATGAGTAGTGGCAGCGGTAAGTAACCTCAGGCAGTACGAATCAGGAAGGCGCGCTTTAATATACAATCACCAGCGGGCGGCTCCTCTTTTTGCGGCGGCACGATCGTGGTGATTGTGGATCGTGGTAGAGCAAATCGACTTTGAACTTCACTTTCGCCATAAGCCTTTTTTTCCATCGCAAACTTCCTTCGCTAGCTTCCTTTTTCCACGTTACCGGCGGATTCGTTGACTCACGCTCGTTATTTAAATGCGTACCGCGCCGAAGAAGAATTATGAACCCACGATAATAATGCTCTCTTCCTCTCTCTTCCTCTCTCTCTCTCTCTCTCTCTCTCTCTCTCTCTGTCTGTCTGTCTCTCTTTTCTCCATTACTATGAGAAATGTTCTCGAACATTATCTCTCCATTCAGGAATTTTTATCTTGCTTAATTAAAACTTGTATCATATATCCATCTCAATTTTTTTTCTATTTAAATCATTTATTTATATATATTTAATGCTACACAATTATTTCTGTATTTTATTATTAATTTCGCAGCAAATTTTTAGCAAATGGCTTTTTATAACTATTGTATAAACTTCAAATAAGTTTTAGATTGAGATAGAATTGGCTTTATTAAAAAAATATCAAATCTATTGTACTGAATTTATATTTTACTATTTATTATGTAATTCTCTATAACATTTTTCAAACTAATATTACATAAACGTTTATTATGTAATAATGAATACAAAAAGACTTCAAGTTTTATAGTTTTATTATTAGAAACAATAGTAGGAGACTATAATATGCAGGTTGATTGATCTAAACGGCGTAATTTCTGTCATGTTTGAGAAGCACGACTAAATTTATACTTTCTCCAATGCCAGAGGTTGTAGGTCAGAACTACGTCGTTGCTCCATTAGTGCATACCGAGGGATAATTGAGATCGAACTGGACCGTGGACCTAAACTCCCGTGAGTGACAAATCGTGAGTTTGTGTGACTGTAAATTCATCCAATTTTCCACGAGAGCGAATTATCGGTATCGCTCTACCGTGGACATTAATTGAGATGGTCTTTGCTTTAGAGTTGCCTCGGAGTTTCTCCACTCATTAGGAGCACATTTCCTTCCGCGGATGATGAACCTGCCGTGTGAATAATTAACCGGGAAATAAAAAACTTAATTAAAAAATAATTATATAAAAACACTATAATATTGCCGTATAGAACGTTACAATATTGCTATTTCGTTATTAAATGTTTCTAAGTAAATATTATAATTTTTTAATTCTTTGCGAAATATTGTACATGTAGAATTTCGATGCATTTATTAATAATTAATAAGTGGAGATAAACATTGAGAAATATATGATAAATAATTAAATATGAATAATGGTATAATTAATTATTAAAATATTTTTTAATTTTGTAATTTCTTTCTTATTTCTTTGGAATTGATAATTACGTTTATTTTACGTCTTGAGGCTAACAATAAGATATATACTCATGTAAATAAATATATTTAATCCGGATTTGCCGAGAACTTTTCTTTCACTGTCAATATGACTGTTATACAAATTTGATTTGCCGTGTATATCATAGATTTTTATTATTTTATCTACTACCGGATATCTTATTACTAATCCATTTTTAAAGTTACTTGACGCCACCTTTCACAGTCGAATGTCTTTCGATCGGCGTTCCAGCCGGAACCCTTTCACAGAGCGTTGTGTTTCGTACTTTCATTCTGATGTATCAAAAAATGTATCGTCTGTCTCTCTAAGCAAAAGTACACTTTGCGTTCACTTCCTAGTTGAATCTAAATACAACATACAGAGGGAACTACCTCGCTGCATGACTACTAGGAGGTTCGCCTTTATGTAAGTGAACGGAAATCAAATTCGTATGTCCATTGGGCACTCCTTTCCTATGTTTATCGAGCCGCATCAGAATAGCGAAAAAAATTTCTGGCGAGTCATTCTGATCATTCGTCTCGAATAATTATTTCGTGTAACGACCGAGACATTTCGCCATTTTGTTTGCAAATTTGGAGCTATTTGTTAGCCAGCATAGTTATTTAACATGATTTAATTTGTATGAACATCCTACAGAGATATCGGAAAGTCTTAGAAATTGTACATACATGATACCTTCACTTCCGGTAAACGAGACTATCATTGCACGTTTGCCTAAAGGTATCTCGGTAATTTTCCTTCCACGGAATATTGTAGTTTGCACATCCATCTGTCGTACTTTCTTAAACAATCTCACGGTGATCATGAAATGCTTACTTAACTTAATGATCACATCCTAAATAATGGGTTATTACTACACAGTATCAAACAATAAAATTGGAATATCGTGAATATTCCTGAGAGACATTCCACCTATCAGTTGTATAAGACAAACAACCTGATAAAGTGATTAATACTTCGATATTTACTTTGTGATTAAAAATTACTAAAATTATATAATTTTTTTAGCGAAAAATATAAATGTGAAACGTAAAGAAAAAATATATTAAGTTTTTTAAATAATTNTATATTAATAATATAATTTATTTAAAATTTTTTTTATATTACACAACATATAACATTATAACTCAAATTTTATTCTAAATTAATTCATGCAAAATGCAGATTGTTTAAATTAAGCCAATATCTGTATTATAAGAAAATGAATATACGAATGAAAGTAATAATCAATGCGTTGGCTATGTGCTTGTTTCTTAATTTCGCGAAAAAAAGTAGGTTTTTGTAAGATGGCGCAACCAAGTCATGAATTGCTATCATCTACACTTTCTCTGTTCTCAACGTTTTATAATATACATGCATAATCATAGCGTGATTTCCGTACAAGAAATACATAGTGCAATGGACCAGCACGTTTAAAGGAAGAAGGTAGTTTTTCATGTGTGTAAGTATGGTAATCTTTTGATATTTATCTTGGTAGGGTACAGTCCTTTCTAACACGATAAATATTGTTGCACGATGAGAAATGCAACGTGATATATCCTGGGAAGAATTGGAACTCTATCACAGGATTTTAGTGAAAGGTGGTGGAATCGAAGTTGGTATATAAAGTCGATCTTTGAGAGACATGATCATTCGACGCTTGATTTCTTGTGTCCGCATCATTACTAGCCCCGCAAAAACACATCAACATGAATAAAATTGTAAGAGTCAAGCATTCGCTTACATATCGTGCAAATGTGTGTTTAATGTGTTAAATAGTGCTAATTAATATAATTAAAAGAGTGATAATTTCTTAGATTGATAAATAAAGAATTCTATTTATATATTGTGAAATAATAATATGCTTAATATTATATAATATAATATTATGTTTGTAATATTTCATTACAATAGACTTGAAATTATTTTTAAAAATGAAATAATTATCAAAATAAAATAATTTGTAATACTTTTACAATTTTTTATCAAATTTCTTTAATAATAATAACTTTATAATTTCTCAAATTACATATATAGTTGTATAATTTTAATATTGAATTTTAATATTGAAAATTGAGAAAAATTATGAAGCAGAATATGATAAGTAAAATGAAATTGCAGGTTTTCTTATTAAGTCTTATCTCATTTGGCAACATGGTGTTGGCTAGCCATTTTGCCGAGGATCACGGTGGTTCAACATACGAAGAGAAAACAAAAACTGTAGAAGTTCCAATTATTAAGAAATACGGTAAGTTTATATTTTTTCAAAAATATAAATTAAAATATTTCAAGCTTATTAAATCATCGTAGTGCATCTAATTATTTTTAAGATAGAAAATAATATCCAATATTTCTTATTTAATGCGATTATATAATACTCTTGTTGTTTAAAAATGTTTTAGCTATACCTATCCCGCATCCTGTACCTGTCGAAGTGCCCAAGGAAATTAAAATACCAGTGCCTCAACCTTATAAGGTACCATTTGAAATCCCTCACCCATATCCAGTTGAAGTTGTGAAGCACGTTGAGATACCTATCGAGAAGCCAGAACCTTTTATTATTGAGAAGCATGTAAGTATAAAATTCTCAAATTCTAATATTTTCATATTATGCTTTGATCGTGTTTTACAATTTATAGTTAATTTGAAAGTAGAATAAATGCTTTTAATATATTTTATCTCTTTTACCTATATTTATTTTTCACGATTATTGGAAAACTCTCCAAATTTGCTTATCACGTATGTCATATATGTAACTATATTTTTTTACAGGTTCCTTATGTCGTAGAGAAGCCATATCCCGTCTACGTGGAAAAGAAATTTCCCGTACCAGTGGCGAAACCATATCCCGTTCATGTTCCAGTCTACAAACACGTGATCCATTATACATCCAAGGGTAAAGGGCATTAAACTTCACGAATATATTAAACAGTGTATTATAATCGCGTTCCATCGAGAAATTTATCATACAAAACAGTTCCTCCCAATTTTTAGTTGATTATATTAACATGAATTTTTTGTGATATCTGTAAACTTTTTCTATTTGAATTTATTTTAAAAATTATAAATTTTCTCTTAAGATTTATTTTGTTGACTGAAATGGGAACGAAATAATAATGTATACGTTATAGAATCTATTGACGCCAGGTTTTAATCTGGCAAACTGTATAGATAATTTTGTTATATGTTTTTTATATTGTTAAGTTTTTAATATGAAATATATATTAATTTTTTAATAATTGTTAATAAACTTTGTCAATCTTAAGTATTCTGTTACCCGTCAATTCAAACATTAATTTTAGATTAGACAGAACAAATGAAATCTATTACTTTACACACGTAAATCATATTTTCCATAAACTTTCCATTAAAAAGAAACAAAAAGAGATGTTTCATTTCGAATACAAAATTTTTATTTCTGAAATAATTTATTTTTAAATAAGAGTTTTTATTATTTTTTTTTGCATTATTGCTTTATGATTATTTATTTATTATTTTAATAATAAATTAATATTAATATATAATTGCTTATTGATATTGCACTCGATATAAATAGTCTCATTATCATATTTGCTCTCTTGCCCAATATACATTAAATCCTTTTCGTGCAAAAGACTGTATGAAAAATACTATGTGTAATCTACTGTTTCGTTTCCTCGTTGATTGCTTGATTAGGATCACCTAGAAAAAAACCGACTACAGCAGCCGAGAGGGAGGCTCGATTCGCGCGGTCTCGATTCGCAGTAATGAGCATGGCGCGCGCGTTCTTACATTGACGTGCGAAACCACTTTTACTTGAGATACACTTTCACTGTTCCGCTCAGCGATAGCATCGCGCACGATTCAAATCTTCAGATCGGAATCCTACTCCTTCTTACAGTCGCGCTACCACACCCTCGGCGTTGGTGCCTTTCATAAATTGTTATTGCTGCAGGCATCGATCATCTGCGTCGAACGAAGCAGCTACGTTATGACGCCTTTAACCGCTTGCAACGTTATATTTTGTAATTTGCCTTTCATTGCCGCAAAAGTATCAAATACTTTTCTTTCTTTCTAATTTATAAAAGTACTTTGTTATTAAATGTAATGGAGACTTTAAAATGCTTTTAAAAAAATTATCGCAGTTGTTACTAAAACAGAAGTCAACAAGAAACGTAGTTTATATTCCTAATTTTTTTAATTAACTCTCGAATGTACATGGCTTGTCATTGTGTACTGAATAGTTTTACAAGATTAAAATTTCATTAAATAAAAATTAAATAAAACATCCAGGAAAATAAGACATACTCCCACAGCATTCTGCCGGTTGCGTGAACATCTGCATTTCGACGAATTACGATCATGCAATGTTTATTCACAGATTGTTGAACAAGTAAACTAGACCATGACATTATCACATTTTGATCTTTGTCTCACGCCGATACGTGCAAGTTGGCTGTGAGCATGAAAGAACGACGCGTCTGAAGAACAATTGCGTGCAACAGAGTTAGAGGGGCTCTCTCCTTAAATCTGAGAATCACTTTATCACCTGATTCATCACGGGAAGAATAACCCGTTGAAAGCGGTGGAAGCGACAGTAAAAATGATGAAGCGTGCAGATTGTCATTATATAAAATGCATTTATACTTGCCTCCTTTTATCTTCTCAGCAGTAAGCACTGAAGATAGCGTAACGACTCACATCTTGACTACTAAAGTCATTAGTTTTGACTTTAGTTTATGATGATTCCTGGTCTAAAAGTTAGAATAGCCAGTAACAGATGGAAAGTTTTATATGCAATGAGATCATAGAATTTTTTTGTCAATTTCAATAACGATCACTCTCTCTTTATCGTATCTTTATGCTTCGTGCCTTAAGACTTCAGTCATTCAAAGTAGAAGAAAATAATCTTTCTGTGAATTAACTATGGAAATTTTCTAAGATTTCCTAAATAAAATTGCACACAGATTGATAATAATGACTTTGGTAATAACGAATAACTACTATACTGTTATAATATTTGTCATATTAAAAAAATGTCATATTAAATTATATATCACGCAATATGTGTGTAAATGGTGCATGTATAAATTCTTTTAATATATTATTGCATTTACTGTTATCTAACTCTTTAATGATTCCAATGGACTTTTGGCGCAATTTTTATCTTATCTCAAAATAGTATATAATAAAAAGTTATTTTATATATTTATTTATTTACGATAAATTAAGAATAAATTACTGTTGAATATTATTTTTAAAAATATTGTATATCTACGTTATCAAAAATTGTATAATATTATTGAATATTGTTAAAAAAATCGATTTTAACTATATCAAAGAGAATTTGCGGCTACAAATGTACGTGAGTTTGACTTGTCTCATGTATATTATATTACAATCTCGTTTGTATTGAAAAATACGAAACATTACATTTATAAATTAATTAACGCGGTAGTTTTCAAAGACTTCCGCTCATCAAATATGATTTCGCTATGCTATTCAAGAGGCAACGGTGTTAATTAGAAAGGATTACTTCGTTCTTTATATTGTTCTGCGGTGGGTGCTACTATCACGACACGTTCTTATGCATGTATAAGTCTTGAGCATGACGAGATAATTAATACGTGGACGGTTAGCTTGTTACCTACCCAGAAATCCTGTATACCGCAAATTATCTACCTAATATAGAGTTTTAATAATTTATTTCACGCGTTTCAAAGTTAGTGAACGTCAGAAAGATTGAGGTCGGAATCACACTTTCGGTGTCTATCGTTATATCTGTACAGACAGATGCACCTTGCATTTACACGTGTAAACATGTACCTGAGTATAGCGAATAGCTAGCGCCAACATAATGAGGAGAAGGGAGAAAGTAGTGCCGGTATATAAAGAGTTGGCCGTGACTTTGAAAGCATCGTAGAATCTGTTGCGCGTTCCACGGACTTAGATATCGAAGAACCGATTGTCTCGATTGTGGATTTATCGTCCGAGTTCGCAAATTATGAGGCTTTTCGTGAGTACCTTTTTCGTCATCAAATTGAATATTATATTCTGCATTTTTTGGCCACTTTTACCATATCCATTGAAACATTACATTTCTAGACAGAAGCGATTATTTATTACATAGAATGAAGTTATTTATTTTTAAAATTATTAGCAAAATATATTAGTTAAAAATATTATGTAAATATAAATATACAATTATATAATTTGATAATTATTTAATTGATTTATTAAAATTATATTTTAAATCTTTTTCTATCTGGATGTGTTCTTGTAGACAATATATTTTTCATTATATTATATTAGCATTTCTTGAATATTATGACACAGTCAAATATTTAATTTTAATTTTATTTTCGTAAACGTTGGATGATTATTAATTTTTTTTTTATAAAGGGAAAGTAGAAAAACTAATCTCACTTTTCTCACGAAAAGCAATTAAGTCAGTAAACGAGACAAGGTTGCAATTAGTTATTTCTTACGAAATTACTCCGCGTGACACCGTTCCGAATATGGTTCTCTAAGACGAACGATTAGAAAAACGAGCAATCTACACGTTCAGCTAGATACAACTATCTCGTGAAACTGTCTAGAAGAAGAGTTTACTATCGACTAAAAAATTACGAATAGTATCTTGGCAACATTTTACTTCGGAATACTTCGGTGACTTTGATGACTTACTTAAATTTGTAGATACTTGCCACAATGGTGGCAGCAGCCTGGGCTTCTTACGATGAGGACCACGGTAGTAGCACTTATCACGAAACATCTAAGCCAGTGGAGATACCAATTTACAAGAAATACGCGATACCAATTCCGCACCCGGTCGCCGTCCCGGTCCCTCAGCAAATTAAGATTCCGATACCTCAGCCCTATCAGGTCCAAGTTCCAGTCCCACATCCGGTGCCCGTGGAAGTTATTAAGCACATTGAGATACCTATAGAGAAGCCGGAACCTTATGTTGTAGAGAAAAGGGTTTGTATTAAAAAATATTTTTATTAAAAGATAATAATTATATAGAAAATGTTAAATTCAAATTATATTTTAAAAAATTGAAAAATTAAGAAAATATATTTTAAATGTCAAAATAATAAAAAGGATTGTTAAACATTTTATGCTTTTACAATATTATTAAACTTTGTAAGTGTCGTAAATGTATTACGTACAGGTACCATATGTCGTTGAAAAGCCGTATCCAGTGACAGTGGA
Source organism: Tetramorium alpestre (assembly GCA_021460005.1). NCBI lineage: Eukaryota > Metazoa > Arthropoda > Insecta > Hymenoptera > Formicidae > Tetramorium > Tetramorium alpestre. The sequence continues at coordinate 554,074 of JAJVSH010000004.1, forward strand.
GAAGCACTTTCCAGTGCCAATACCTAAACCGTATCCAGTTCATGTGCCGGTGTACAAACACGTTTTCCATCATAAGAGCTCAGGACATGGCTCCCACGGCTGGAAGAAGCATTGATTTATAAATTTCGACGATTCTCTTCAGTATATTTATGCCAAAAATAGCAACAAGCGTTACACGAGCAACATTAGTTTATAAGCGTTGTGATGTTTGTACATAGTTTGTTATAAATCTAACATTTACGTTTAAATAAACTGTTTCTTCTCATACACGCATTGACAATCACTTTTTAAATGCCGATAGTTTAAATCAATAGTGTATTTAAATGTAGAATCATAGAAGAATTAATTGCATCATAGATATTTAATTCGTACAATTAATTCCTATGTATATTTTTTGATAAAATAATTGAATTTAATTTTTAAAATAATGTAATAAACAAAGTAGTTACTTAAAAAAATAACAATATTATAATATAAATATATAATAAAATTAAAAAATATATACATTATATAAATTATTTGAAATACTATACGACATACATGTATACATGGATATAATGATATTTTTATATTTTTATATAAGTCTTTCTTGTATACCAATTTTCTTAAAAATTCATAATCTTCTAAGATTTTAACGCTCTCGGTAACGTGGAGTTACATGCAATAAATATTTCAGGCGCGCCTGATTTTTTGCGAAAACGCGAAATGCATCCGTAATTATTATAAATTATATACGTCGCTATTTTCCCACGGGCGGTACTTCAGGCGATATTTCGCGATACTGTGTCCGGGTTGTACAGCAGATTGGCGTGTCCACCGCATGGATAAACGACAACGAATAATGTCAACAACGCAATGTGTCGCCATGCCTGAGGTGGTCACTCACGTCGTCGCAGAATTTATTCAGGAAATACCGGGGCGCGTACGATTGCATCATGTATCTAGCGACCGCTTTTTACGCCGCTTAAGGGAATCACATTCGCCTTCAACAAGAAACTTGCCCTCTCTAAGTGGAGCAAAAGTTTATAAAACCGACGACTGCAAGCGACGTGTTTCTAGTTTGGTCCAGAACTCCCGATCTATTGGTCGCAAATCAACGGAAATAAGAGGAAAATCATGTTCAGGCTCCTGGTAAGCATACCAAATTGTAAAAGTAGATTGCGAGACTTTAAAAAAACTCAACTCAGGATGTCTACATAATTAATATATTAATTATCAAGTAAAATATTTATAATTAACAAATATAATTTTGTTGCCCGTTATTTTTTACAAGATTAAACAATATAATTTTTAAATATATTTTAAATACATTAAATATTTTACACAAGGCTTTGGTTTTGTATACTTAATCCTTTAGTAAATTATTTTCTATATCATTTGTAATAATTTGCCGCTGAACAATAACTCTATATGATCTAATTCCTAGATACCATGCCTGTTATGGCTGTCGACGGTGCGCTCAGAGACTGGCATGCAGATGGGCATGCCAGCCGAGCCACTGATGGACAAAATGCCAGACGCCTCGATGCTGAAGGCAAAGAGGGAGTCCATCCACCAACCCTGCGAATCGCTCTATCCGCACATTTCCGGTGCTTACTCACCGCCTCCAGTCTACGTTAAACCCCTGATCCAACCGGCCTATTTGAAGAAAGAGTTGGGTATAGCACCCTTAGCTCATTTGCAGTATGTTCAACAGCCGCAAGCCTATCCCGTTGTGCCGAAACCGTCCATCACGTACGTGAAACCGGCGACGCCCGCGATAAACTACGCGGTACAGCATCAGTCCCTACAGTACATCAAGCCCGTGATGCCCATCTATCAAAATCCTCCGCTGTCTTACGCGCCGATCTACCAGAAATCGCTGCAGTACGCGCCCACGTACCAGAGCCCCATGTACCACGACGTGATGCCGAACATCTTCCTCAAGAAATACGAGGCGCCTGTCTCCCAGATACTCTATCAAAAACCGCTGGTCCACGCGCCCGCCGTTCAGTACGCGACACCGAAAGTGGTGCATGTGCAGGAGCCACAAGTGTCCTATGTGAAACCTGTGGTTCACGCACCACCACCTGTGTACGCTCCGCCGCCGGTTCACAATTCCGTTATAGTCAAGCCTCATTGTCTGTAGATCGCAATCGACCGCGATGTTGATATGTCAGGCTTCGCAGAATGAGAGAATCTTTAAGTACGCTGAAGATTAAACGATTGACTAGCGATTTCTATGTCTTTCATGCCGGCTTATATCAATCACCGCATTTTGTAAATTAAAAATATAAAATGGATAAAATATAATGGAAAATTATACAAATTTTAAGTTTGTACATAAAATTGTATCAAAGCAATTCATTATGTCTGTATAACGATACGAATCATGAGATAGCACGAATTATCAAAATAGAAAAAAAAACGAATTAGCATTGGTACAAATTTAATCTGGAGAATATGATAAAATTATTTCTTCTTTGTTCCTTTTTGTTTATTTTTTTCTTAGATTCTAATTTTTTGATTACGAACATGTAAAAGCTTCTGAATAAACTAGCTATATGAAATTCTTATTTTTCTAGAGCATTCTTGATTCTTGAATATTTTATAATACAAATAATGACATTATGAAATAAATTATTTAATTATTATCTATTTCTTTCATTATAGTGCAATTATATTATCATTTAAATTAACGTGAATACTCTCTACATATTACGTTATATTCAATATAATTGATAATAGTGTATTCTTTTATACATGTAAAGCTAAATAAATATGAAAATTAGAAATGTGCTTTAAATAAAAAACGCGCATATTTTACTACTTTAATCGCTATTTTGAAATTTCAAGATTTACACGAATAATTGTTTTGCTTTTTAACTAAGCAATCTTAATTAACCTTCACTAAGAAGATAAATATTATGTTTCAAAATATAATTCTTTATTCCGAATATTCTGATACGCTCTCGATAAGATTCAAGTAAAAATTATAAACGCCGAACGACCTTAGTGCCGAAACTTTCCAACCGTGAAATATTGCTCCTCTTTAAAACTTTCATCTAGAGAAGCAATTATGCATAGAAATTTCATAAGCGTACAATTACGTTGCGAAGTTGCGGACATCTTCCGCTTATCTGGATTGCGTCTCTCGAAATCTTAATTCTTTAAGCCATGAAATCCCACTGTCATGAAATTTCTTCGTTTGTTCTCAGGAATTGAATCGCATCATTAAATATTACAAATCATAATTACAGAGTTTAGATCGTAATTATAAAATACACATAACCAATTATACATAATTTTGTCAGTTAATAAAACATTTAATTATTAAAGTGTAATTGAAAAAAGAAATGGGACTACTTGTACGGCAGTACGTCTTCGGATCGCTGAAGGACTCGTGCCAGAAATCGATTGCATAAAATCGAGACCTGCCGGGGCTGGAATTAATAGTGGGCTGCCGCGCCGGTGAGCTTTTCACTTATTCCCGAGGATTTCGAAGAATCGCGCGATTTCGTCACTCACTTATGTGCAACACCGCTTGGTCGGGGTTGCATAACTCGGCAATGAAACTATCTTGACGTTTTGAAATGGCCTACACATGCACGTTTGCGGGCGTAACCGGCCGGTTTTCTCATACCCATGTACAAACGTCGCGTCCACGCAAATCCACGCCATGAAGCACGAATTGTAAACATCCGCCCATGGTGCATAATATTCACATAAAACTTGCGCAACGTTACGCGGCCACCGTTGTATAAAATAGGCGTCCATGGGAAGATGCCTTCAGTAGTGCCGACTGAAACCGTCCGAGAAGTGAATTCATTATGATTAACTATGTAAGTGAATGTTGAAGTTAGAAACAGTGAGAACACAATTACATAGGTCATAGAGAATACTCACTATATTTCATTTCATAATGTCTTTGAATTTATAGTTCAATTGTGTGCATAAAAAATTGTACCTATGTGTATAATTTGCCTTATTTTTTCATATTGCGCGAGAATTGTCGCGATGAATAATCGGAAAAGATAACTAATTGGGTCTAAAATGCTTTAATATTTTTTATAAATGCCTGTGAAAATTATTATTTAAAATTATGTGTTAAAATTAATATTCAATGTAACGTTGACTCGAGAAATCGTGCGAAAAATTTATCATCGGTATACGTCAACAAAGTTAAAAATTATAACAACTTACATCTTTTTCCTCATAGTGTATTTTAAATTTACTGTGTTCCAGTTGTTCCTCTCTGTAATAGTAGTTGCCGTTTGTGAGGCGGGCATAATAACGAATGCGGATCACTCGCATCATGCTGTTTATCACGGCCATGGTGCTACCAGTTATCAGAATGTCCAGGTTGATAATCGCGATACTATAGTGGTTCCTGCAAACTATGGAGATCCTGCAGACATTCATGAAAGTTTGGAGCATCATCACGAGGCGATCATTCCAATCGTAGATGCTCACAATGATCTAGATCACATCGTGTCCCATTCTGGTAAATTAAAACATAAATTTGCAATAAATCAAACATACTCGTAAAAAATATTGATTATATTTTACATAAATATAATTTTTATAACGAGTTAAAAATGCTTTAAAAAGGAGATATATAATATTAACGATTTGAATTAGAAATAATATTGTGATGTATTTTAATGTAATTTGGAGATAGTACAAAAATTGACTATTTTTTTATTTGTGGTATTATTTTGAAATAACCATTACATACCATTTGCATTTTGTATATGTCAAGAATTGTACATGAGAAGAATTTATCAATTTATTTGTTTCAGCTCCTTATGAAGAATTTACTGATGTTAAACTCAAATCTGACATACTCGAGCATTATCTCGATCATGACCATTATGAAACATCATTATGATCTTCATTTATAAAAATAATTTAGAAAATATTATACTTGAATAATTGAAATCCAATCTTTTTTTCGTAATCATTCAAACAATTAATTCAAAATTAATTAAAAATTTCTCAAGCTCAAATTGTCTGAAAGAAAATTAAATTTTATCAAATATTCTATTGATATTATTAGCATAATTTTATATTGCATCGTAATTTTTGTCGGCATACAGATATACTCTTGCAAAAATGGTTCGCCGTAATAAAACGGAAATAATTGCAAACATGATTTTTGTAATTTTTTTATTTATATCCAATATAGATATATATATATATGTATAGGATGATATAATAATTTATGTAAATAACATTATTGTTATAATGAAAACAACAACGTGGTAATCATTATACTAGGCTCTTGTTTGAAATTTATTTACAATCCTATGTGACCATTCATATAAGGGCCATGTAAGAGGCGCTTCCTTCGATTTGTAAATTACAACCTTCAGCTGTAAATTACGCGGTCTCGAGATTCTCAAACATTCTATAATACTCTAGTCATTATCAGCAGTCACAAAAATTATCGGTTAGGTCCGACCGTGAGAACATTTCTCAACTTACTAAGGTATGTATGGTCTAGGAATCATCTCGGTAACAGAGAAAGCTCCTGTCGGCATTAGGCATCGATTCACGAATACAGACAACAATCTCACATACGCGCACACGCATACACGTTTTTTTTTCATTCTGATAAACTTCGACAATAGCGTTAACAATCGAAAAATATTCACCTCGACGAATCGCACGGTACATTACATCGTTTCACATCAGCCACGACATCTTGATATACGTTTTGTATAAGTATAT
>JAJVSH010000004.1:560410-646147 GCA_021460005.1 Tetramorium alpestre
TTTTATTATATAATATAAAATATAATAAATAATAGGAAAAATAAAATTAAAAATTAAAGTAGGATTTTAAGAAAATAAGTTTATTAAGAAAATTTTAAATAAAGTGTAATAATTATATAACAAAATGCGAAAGAAACACAATAATCTGTTTCAAGATTAACTTTAACTATTCAATAAATAAAATTCTTAATTATAAAACAGAAACGTAGAATAAATTAGATCTACTAACAATTTTATCAAATTGTTATATACCACACCAATATGTATCTTATTAAATTAAATACATAAATATAAAGGACTTAAAATATTTTCTTAATTTTCTAGCAATTCCTCTAAATGGAATGTTATGTAAAATGGACGTTTATGTATTTCAATATCAGATCGCACAAATTGCTTACGATTACAAATCGTATATTAAATATAATATAAGTATATATTTTTCTGTGTGCAAACGCAATAAAATGCAAATACTATATATAGCTATACTATCGGAAAAACATTCAGCCTACTGAGAGTCTGTAGCCTTACCGCATTTATGTCCTTCTGTAATTCCTCCAACTGCTTCTCGTGGACCACTTTTAGCTTCTCCTTTTCCCTGTTCTGTATCATCTGTGCAATCTTGCGCTCTTCCATGAATTTCTTCGTGTTATTCTGCTGCTTCTCTCTGAGTCTGCCCTCCTTGATTCCGCGCGTCTTCAGAGTCTTATCATTCATCACTTCTTTCGCGCTCTCCACCGACAGTCGCGCCTGTCGCGCAGTTATGTCTTTCATCTCACGGTCGTGTCGCGCGTTTAGCTGTTTCTGTTGCGCCAGCTGCGCGGCCATGCACAATTTGCACAGCTGCGTTCGCCGTTCTTCCAGGTGCCCACGAACTAAATCGCGTTCTTCCCGACGTTGCCTGTCGGCGAGACGTGACCATTGAGTCGTTTGTTCGGAAACAGCGCGACGAACGATGGGGTCCCTCGAAAGTTCCGCTTTGCTATAATAAATATAATATTTTTTTATCAACATAAATGAGAGAGAATTTTTTCTTAACTAAAAGTAAAAGTTATATAATTCACTAATTAAATAACCACTTTTGCGAAAATTAATTAAACGTATGAAGGAAATTAAAAATTTTAACTGAAATAAAAACGACTAACTTTTTTCCTTTAAAAATCTTCTCTATTGCAACGCAGTGTTGCTTTTGGACAGTCAGTTTCTCCTTGTGGTGCCTCTTTTTCAAAGATTCCAATTCTTTTTGCTGTTTCCGTAATACTTTTTGATAACCCTTTTCTTGTCTCAAAGTCTCCAGAGTGATTGGATCGCACTTCATTTCCTCTGTAGAAATAAAATAAAGTAGATTCGTTGTTCACAATTGTGTGCAATTTCTGTATCTTGCAATTTACCTCTTGGTTTTGCTGCCTCTTGGTGATGAGATAACACGTTGTTTTTGTTGTCTATATTGTTTTTGCTATCACTCTCTTCGATTCCCAGACCCCGCATTTTATTTTGCGACATGCTTTCCGATTTCCTGAATGCTCGCGGCGCCGTCAAGGCGTCCATAAATTCTAAAAAGATGACGAAAAGCATTGATTAATCAATTAATATCATTAATATATATTTTGTTTAAAATTTATTTTTTGTACAAAAATAGTTAACTAAATTATTGTTAACCTAAGCAGATCGAACAGAAACAAAATGTACTCAAAATTATTAATTTTGACAGAATTAATAGGAAATTATTAAAAATTATGATTAAAATTACACGATATTGAAATTGTATAAATACAAGAATAAAATAATAATATAATAAAGAATAAATAAATAATATAAAANAATATAAAATAAATAATATCATGCGGCTGAAATATGGCTGATATCGAACGTACCTTCAAAACCATCTGGCACATAGATTTTTATGTCAATGTTACAAAACAACATAGGCAGAGACATAGGAAAATTGGCCTCAGTTCGCAACGCGATGTGCCGATATCCGGCCTGTAAACCATCTAAAGGAACAATTCTCTGTCCTAATAATTTGTTGTTCGATTCATCGTATACCGCGAATCTCAGAGCGGCCAAATCTGGTAGGACAACTTTCCTGAAGAGAAAGGGCTCTTCATTATAAACAGGATTCAAACCGTTAGCGGGGACCACTCTTGTGCGAAATTCCTTGCGTATCGTATCGGTTGGTAGGCCATACATTTCGACCTCAACGTACGTCCCGACTTTCTTGTCGGATAAAAATTGACCTGCTATCACCTGTCACAATGTTGTAATAAATAAATCAACGATAAATATAAATACTGAAAACAGTTTTAATCTTGAATAAATTTTTGTAATTCTCTTTTCCGTATTTTATATTATTTTTCAATTACTGATATTTTAATACAAAAAAATAATTATTAATACAATGCATTTTATATTCATATTATTTTTTACAATTGCAATAAAAAAATAAATGTTTAATATACATAATCTACCAATAATTAAATTTGTTAAATGTTGTATAAAAAGATTAAAAGATAATAAAAACGACAATAATATATAAAATTCACGTTAATTATGCAAATTGTTTTAAATAAAGAAAAAAAAATTTAGAATGCGATATCGCAAGTGACCTGGATTGTCATTCAGGAGAAAGAAACACACCTGAACACTGCATTGTGTGGCGATCACTCCATCCACGGGACTCTCGGCGAAAGGATCGAAACTCCTATCAGAACGTCTCATGAAATCCGGCTTCAATAAATATCCTGAAGATCCGTTGTACTCGAACTTTCCTTGATTCAGTTGCATAGGCAAATCCGCAGTTTGAAAGTTCAGCGACACCATTTGGCAGCCAGCGTTCCAGAAGACCTATTTCACAACGATCGATCATTGAGAGACTTTTCTTCGTGTTCTCCGTTGCGCAAATTGCGCTCTACAAGTTTTATGTTTTACCTGCGGCATATAGTTGGAAGAATCGGCTCGTGTACCTTTCGGATAAATCCGGCTCATCTGCCGCTTGTTATAATTTACGAATTCAATGGCAGAGGTTTTTAAATAGTTCAAGCCGGTCGTTTCCGAAAAGGAAGACATATTGTAATGAATGTTCTTTTCTGAAAATAGTAATTCGCTCTTATTCACAATTTATCGATTAATTAATACTATCACAGTTTCTATTATTACTTATTAAATATAGAATAATTATAATCATAAAGAAAATATAATATTTTCTTTTAAAGATATAAAAATTTTATCTACCTTCGGCTTCATCGAAACTGACGAACTTTATGGGTTGCGCATAGTTGACCAACGAGGACAGCCATGGATGTACATTGGTGGTACTTCCGATGTAATTCTGAGCCACTACTAACTCTATGCTTTCTCCAAGACCCACTGAACTGGTGACAGATTGCTGTTGTTGAATGGTCGCTGTCGTTATGGATTCAGAAATTTCTTCCTGTAGACGAGGAGAAGTATTATCATTAAAAAAAAAACTTTGATCGCTTAAATTGGTAAGGTGAAGGGTCACTACCATGCCCAATCTGAGAATTATAACGATTGTTACTTTTACCGGTTGTTGTTCTACAGCGACGGTGACCACCAGCGGCGCACTAGCATCTTCCTTGATTTCATCCTCGATAACGAACTGACCTTGCTTGAAGAGCTCCAATTCCTGTTTCTCAACCTCGGGCTTTAGGCGTTTGTTTTTGATGAGAATCTTGCGTTTTAACATACTGGGCGGCGGCAGCGGTACTCCTGGCTCCAACTGTTTTAATAAAGTTTTATCCATTAGTGCACTTAAAACATAATGAAAGAATCACCAAATTTTGCGTGATTAATTCATAAGCGCGAATTTGATACAAGAAATTCTTTAGAAAGAAATGAAGAAAATAAAATAACAGAAAATTTTTCTGATCTCAATTTTTAATAATAATAATAATAATAATAATAATATAGTTTATTTGCAAAAAGCAAAAAGGAGAGGCATCAACTAGAGAGTTGTTATAACGCCCTCCAGAATACATATAAGTACATTGAAAATAGATACATGGAATAAAGAAGAAAGATACAAGAGTAAAGAGAATAAAAAAAAAAATTCAGGGAAAGAAATAACAAGCAATGATGAATCAATATAAAACGCGTAGTACAAATAAGAATAGCAGTTGAAGAGTCAGTGAAGAGTTAGTGCTGTACATATCAAAGCGGCAGACAGGAAGAGTTAGCGAACCGAGCGCATCCGACAATAAGAGCGCAAAAATAATCGAGTTATTGTGATTGAGTCGATACAACGCATGACTCGCGAGCAGTAATATATCTGGTAATAGAGTAACGAAAGGAAAGTAAGGATGGGGAAGACTTGATCAAGGAAGGGAGCTGGTTGTAGTGATATACTGCTGAGTAGGAAAAGGAGGCACGGAATTTTGCAGATCTATGGGAGGGATAGGATAATAGGTCACAGTATCTGGTAGAAGGAGCATTAGGTGCGTGAAAATCGGAATTGAATTGGAGAAGACGCCTGAGATAAGCAGGAGAATTGTTGCGCAAGAGAGAATAAGTCAGACAGCAGAGGTGAACAATAAATCGTTGTCGCATGTTGAGCCAAGAAGAGGAAAGGAAAAGTGGAGAGATATGGTCAAATTTACGGATACAGTATGAGAATCTGAGACAGGAGTTTTGGATGCGCTGGATACGATTGACAAGCTGTTGACTAAGTGCAGGAAAGTAAAGAACATCGGCGTAGTCGAAGAGAGAAATGATAAGAGCCTGAGAGACGCGTAATTTGTGAGAAGTGGGGAGGATGCGACGGAAAGGATAAAGAAGACGTAAACGAGCATGTGCAGCGCGACATTTGGTGGAGATATGTGAATTGAAGGACCAGGAAGAATCGAAGTGGACACCAAGGACTTTAANAGACGACGAACGTGGAATTTCAACNGAATTGAGGGAAATAATAACAGGCTCAATGCGAGAAAGTATTACAGTAGAGCCGGCAATCGGTTTTATATCATATATTTATATAAAATTATTGTAATTATATATCTTAATAATAATTTGTGACAGATGATTCTTATTATTTGAACTGACATTATATAATATTTTATAATATCTGTAATTAATTGTTACGCATAAGAACTTACGGAATATTCTTTCAGAGGTTCCTTTAACAATAGATCACCTAGAATTTCATCACAATACTTGGCCAGTTTATATTGTTGCTTCTTGCTACAATGATTTTCGAAGCTGAGAATCAGTGGATATTCCGATGTAACGAAGGCCGTGTCTCTGACTGCGTATATAACGTCCTTGAATAAAATGTCGGTGCACATAGCTTTGCCATGAGTGATTATCGGTTCCTCGTCTTCTCCTTTGCCGTCCCAACAATCCAATTCAACGCACCTTTAAATTCGGATTGAAAAAAAAAAGAAACTAAAACCAATCGTCCTGATGATTATTGGCTGTTTGTTATTTTATTACAAAGTAATCCTTTGTTTCTTTATTTATTAGTAATTATTTCATTAATACATAAATTAAAATAAATCGACATATATCATGAGAATTTCAATATAATTATTTAAACTTATGTAAAAAAATAATTCCTAAAACTAGGAAGAAATTTTAATTTATTTATAAAAAATGAGCAACGTTATGTGTGCTTTTTTATGTTATGCTTTTTTAAAATAAAGATAAGATCGGTATATTGATCTAATGAAATATCATACATTTAATTTAAGATGCATTCATAATCTGGCACAATCGATGTAGCTATAAATGCAACGGAAATTGAAAATCACTACAGTAATAAATACTACAGTCATAAATCGGAACTAAACATTACTTTCATATTTCACGTAACTGTATCCTTTACCTGCATCCGGCAAGTAGAACTTGTCTATACATTTCGACGCTGCTCCTTCCGCCGAATTGACGTCCGCTTAGGTAAGTGTTGTGGCTCGAATTAATGTAATAATGCGCCAGAGGTTGGTCCATATCCATATAAACATCTAATCTGTCGAGGAAAACTGGCGAGTTTTCATCGGACATCAGGTACCTTATGAAGCCATCCTTCGTCATCGTTCCTGAAAGTGCGCAATTATGTAAGAAAGAAAGCGTTTTTAAATTACAAATTAAGCCAGCTCATTAATTCTTCAATCTCGGCTAAACCTAATGACACTTAATCAATTGAACGAGCCGATTTAATTTTGCAGGCTTATTAAAGTTTACTCTGTCTTTGATATCTATGACAGCTTAATATCCTAATATATCTAGTTTATATGGAAACAAATGAAATATCTACAAAAGAATCAATATCTCGTGCTTCAGAGACACGAACGATTAAGTTTAATTTTAGATTTAGAAGTTCGAGAGAACTGCTCGAGGAAAACGTTGCGAGAATAAATGATTTGATGACGATATCAAGTTCTTACTTTCATTGCGCGCTACTTCGTTTTGCTCGTAATCATTGATAATCTCCATCGCACGTTTCTCGTCATACAGTGGGTAGAGAATTTCATTTAGGGTCGGATCTCTCTGTTTTTCATTAAGAAAGGTGATCAGTTGCTCCAGATTAATCGTATCGGCCTTACCTTGCGTTCTAGAATTTTGATAATAAATAATTAGTCATGTTAATTAATTATTAATTAATTATTTTTCTACTAATTCATTTATCAATTAATTTACTATTGCCGCGTATTAATAATATGAGATAATTAAAATTTGTAATTAGTATAGCTCTTGTTTAAAAAAAATGTTTTTCTCTAATTCTATCTATCTATTTAAATATATTTTTTTCCAAAAAGTACTCACATAGATTGAAATAATTCTTCTATATCATTTCTCGGACATATTTTGTGATAAAGCGCGTAGAATGCGTCGAAAGTGAAGTCGTCGGGTTCTATTACGTCATTCTAAATATTAAAAAAGATCTTTGCAATATTTTGGCAAGGTATAAAAAATATGGATGATTTATTCTATTAATCATCAGGATACCTTTCCGCTAGGTAGGCCTAACTCAGAAAGACACTGGTAAACAAGCTTTTCCGTCTTACCGGACGCGAAAGTTCTCGCGACCACTTTCACTGGAACTTTTCCATTAGGATCCACCAGCATTCTGAGTCGCATCCAACTAAAATTACGCAAAAATCGTTGGCATTTCTACTATTTTTTTAAAAATATGTAGATAAAAGAATCATACGCGATTTGATTATAGTATATTTTTGTCAATTTTCAAAAAATATTATAAATTTCGTTTAATCTTTGGTACTGTAAAATTTAATTTTATTTAATTAAAATTTAATATTATTCAACTTTATTTAAAAAAAAAGAAAGAAAAAGGACATTCAATAAAATATATAAATTTAGAAAAAAAATAAACTTTAAAAGCTCTGTAATTTCTGCTCAATCTAATTTGTTTATCAGCTTATTGCAAATCAAATATCCTTTTGTGCTTTTGGAAAGGAATTAGAGAAACGAGAAGTTATGCTACATACGTCGATCGCGGAATACATTTATGGCTAATTATTTCACAGAGGCAAACAGTACCTCTGTTTACAGACGAGTTAGTGTAAGCGTATATAAATGCATTGGCAAACTCACTGTTTCTTCAGACATGTAAGCGGGCAAACATTATTTGCTTTGACGTTGTGCGTAATCGATCGAACGCCGTCCAACCACACCTATGACGACATATACGAATAAAGTATCATCAGATTGTTCTTTTTACGGAATGCAAGAATATATTAAGTCTATTGTGCGATAGAGATATTAATCGTAAGTCAGCATTGAAGTAATCTTATCAGTCGTTACATCGCGAGTAGCGTAGTGTTATATCGCTGCGTTTGTATGTAGACAAATGCTATTTTTATACTCAAGGAAAAACAATTTTGCTCATTGTCAGCAAAATTCTTACTGCTATTGCAAAAATAATATAGAAACAACTAAATTTTGCTACCGTAAATGTCATTGATTTTTAGTGACATTAAAATATAAAATATACGTGAAGCTAGTATGCTTTGGATAAAGAGCAAGTAAATATGCTCGATAATATTTTAAAAATTAAGCATAACATTTACATATTGTTTCAATGATGATTGTCGAGTTGTGTAATAATTTAACATAATTCGTATACATATTAGATACGCAATAAATGAATTGATGATAATATTATGTAATTGTGTATGATGTGTTATTTTCTTATCTTTGCAGTGAAAACTAGCGATAAATTCTCTTGAAAATGACATGTAACGAAAAGAAGCAAAATAATCATACGAGACAGTTCAACCGAGAAATTTAACATAATCGCGATTACACATTTACGTCACATCATACGTAATCATTGTATATCGCAGAAGCTGTTGGGAAACAGTTAACTATTAATTAACTATTAATTAACTATTAATGATAGCATATTGCAATCTAATATCATCAGTATAATGACACTATACTATTTATATCTGTGATAAACTATGAGAAAACAACAATTTCATCAACGATAGTGATCCTAAACGCTATATCGGGATCATATCAGCTCGCTAATAATAGTTTACTTGACCGATAAATCGAATGGCATGTCGATGTGCCGCCGCATGTTTCCACCGTTATCACGATTAGTGTGCGACACGTGTGTTACCTTGGCTGTGGCAGGATCCGGACATACGACGTGCTGATAGCTGGTATTCGTGTAATCAACGCCAGAACAGATGGTTAGACTTTTCTCTTCCAACTGTTCGCCATGCTTGCTAAGTAGCTTGTCGAATAGCTTGGGGTCCTGCTTAAAAGGCGTCGGTTTTATTAGTTATTAGACCTTACCTTATCTTTCCTTCTTTTTCCTCTCTTTTCTTTTTTATTTTCTGTTTTTTTTTTTTTTTTTCATCAATTTGATCGGCAAGTTCTTTTACAGAAAATTCGTGCGATTATCGTAATTTTAGTAAATCTGAATAATACCATTGTAATGATTTTGCAGCGATAAAACATTGTTTTACCTTAGGAATACCTCCGGCTCTGATGTCGTTCACTTGACACAATTCAATAACGTCGCCATCCTGCAAGGAGAGGAGACAGAATGAAAATAAATGCGTATACTTAGGACTCGTAGGATGTTAAGAGTGGATCCAAGACATCTCGTTCCTTTTTTCGAAATGAACGAATGAAAGGGCGCAAATGGGCAAACAAAAATCCTCACCTTCCCCTCGCTCTGCCAATAGATAAAGAAACCGTACTCGTCGACTTTGAACAGGCAATTCAGCTCAATTTCAGTGTTATCCTTCTCCTCCGTCCAACGATCGAAGACGCAGCCGGTACGAAGTGCTTCCGGCACCTCAATCTGCCAGTTGAACTCGAACCTCTTCGTCATCTCCGCGTCGTTCCACCAACTTCCGACAAAGTCAGCCTAGATGCGGCGTCTTCCGATTCTGTCAACAAGGATCAGTGTCGTTAAAACCATCTTTATCGGACATCTTTTCTCTGCTGATCGCTGTCAGAGGTGTCGAATCAAGTGTCTGCTTTACGTCCGGAGTTTTCAAGTTCGATATTTATACCTCACGTTCCTTGTATCCGTCCATAAATTGCTCCGATGAATTAGGAAATACGATTGTACAGTACATCCGTGCGAAATACCGTTTATATCCAGCGAACGTAAATCACGG
This sequence comes from Tetramorium alpestre, assembly GCA_021460005.1. Taxonomy (NCBI): domain Eukaryota; kingdom Metazoa; phylum Arthropoda; class Insecta; order Hymenoptera; family Formicidae; genus Tetramorium; species Tetramorium alpestre. The sequence goes on from JAJVSH010000004.1 coordinate 570,022, forward strand.
AGAATATATATAATTTATATTTTGCATGTATCTCTAAGCTTGACGTTTATTCAGTGAACAGTTCACATCGCGGAGATATAATAACGTTTATAAATAACAAATGCCGAGTGCGAAGGCACGTATATAACGCGTAATTAAACCTTAAGAAATTACCGTTATTAATTGTATAAGATGAGTTAATTAGCAAAACACACAGTAACGCTGATATTTAGGTGGACTTCGTTCTGACACGCAATCTGCTTGTTTAGAACTTGTTTGACCGGGTCTTTAGTTAGTAAATTATTATCCCTGATCTGTATGGCCTCCGATAAGCGATACATGAACATAATGCCCCAATAGAGCTTCTGAACCTTAATCGGGCATTAACCCCTTTATAAAATGAAGCATCAAAGGTTTCTTGACCTTTAACCTATTGATCTGCGACACGCAAGCAAACTCCAATTTTTTAAATCATTTTTAGGAATTCCAGGAAAAAAAGAAAATTTTGTTCAATAATACGCGGAATCAATAAAATCTTGATTATATCTAACGCTTCATTATTGTATTACAAAGAGAAAATTATTCTTAAAGATTATACAACGTACATTTGCTTTAAAATTCAACGAGCATGCGGGAAATCTTATTTCGTTATTAAAAACAAATAATGCACGATCCATTTACTTTTGTTATCTCGATAATGTAATATTATCAACGCAACCAATGCTGCCTTGTTTATTTTGTTAATATTTTTTGTGAATAAATGCAAATATATTAAATTAATAATAATACGCCTTATATACGGTCGATGCTGGATCTCTGTGCATAATAATTTTAAATACATTTTCTTTTGCTCCAGTCAACTTCGCGCCGAATAAATTTTCGATCTTTAAAATGCAATTTAAATGCAAATATATTTCGTATTTTAATATTTAAAATTCTAAATTGTGCCAATTGTTGAAAATATCTTTTACTCACAAGATTACTCATAGCTTTTTGCTTAACACATTTCGACAATTTCTCTTTTTCTGTCTTCAGAAGATAAAAGAGAAAGTTTTCAGAGTTGAAGAATTATTTAGTGTCTTGACGTCACATACTGTGCGTCAATACCTTAACTCTCATTTACATATTTCATGCATATTTTTTCTTTCCGTTATTTACACGAGTTTCCAGTTATTCTTACTTTTATTAATTCTTTTTTTGTCTTATCGACAACATATAAAAAGTTTGAAATACGTTCTCTTTCTTCTTCTGTTTTTTTTTTTATTATTTTTATTTATTACTTTTATTTTTAAACCTGCAAGAGTTAATTTTATCTACGGAAATTAGAGAATTAGAATTAGAATAGAATACGTTGCAATGTGAATAGCTTCAGCACTTGTATAGAGAATTGAATAAAGCTGGCATTGAGAAAAGACGTCACGACGTCACTTTGTTATACAGAATCTATAGTTCGAAGGAAATGGCTAAGTTCTTTTTTTTACACACAACGTAGCGTCATGAAACGCTTTCTGATGATATAAATAAATATCTTTTGTGTATTATGACGTGCAGTGTTCTCTATACTTACACCTTGCAAGTTCTGAAAGGTATTATACGTTACACGAAAATAGTCATTTAAAAGTTCGGCTATATTAATGAATTTTCCTTTTATCTGATGTACAGTATATGCAACATTTAGAATGTACACACAATGGAATGTATGTTCTTATTTAAGAGCTGAGTATTCCTATTACAGGACGTTTCTCACTTGAATCAATGGCTTTTGGATTTTGGATAATCGATAGTTCATCACGCTACAGAGAGCCTTTTAGCATCGTTGCACCGATTAACCTTTATAACAAACCTACACTATGTAGGACGAAGCACACTTAAATGTTGCCGAGTGAAAATAGTCATATCGAGTAAAGTTTTGTCATGTATTATTACATTGTGCCATAAAAACGTAAAAGGTACTCACAATGTTAAGAGCGTCTCTTCCGAGTTGACTTGCTCATTTTAACTCGCGATTTTAACTGCACCTGCAACAAAATATTTCATAAACTCTAATGCAAATATTAATAATTAAAAACTGCTTTCAGACAGAACGTTCTCAGTGGTGCAAAATATGATTGTTTAAAAAGTAAATGCTGCAAGGATCGATGTGCCAGAATTATTATTTGATGAAAGATATATTTTATACTTAAATCTTTCACTCAGATATCGAGTTTGAAAAATATCCAATTTAGAATCGCAAACTCCATTTATTTTTCGCAGTTATACCACCCTGCTTACATCACCCCATCCTATTAACCGGCATGTTAATTATATATCTACGGGCAGACACGTGCTTTTCTGAAATAGATTTTGCTCTTCGATTAAATGACTCAATCGATACCTCTACATAATTATGATAGGCTTACGTAACAAGATTTACATATATATAACATTTAAGTGTATATAAAAACTAAATAATAAGCTTTGCGTCATAAAGTCTATTCGTTCAGTGACGTATCTTGATTATAACATCATGTATAATGCTTTTTATCATTATCTCTAGTTCTAGTAACATTGATGACAGCAACGAGAAAAATCTGTACAGCTATAACATATCGAGTAAATTGATTGCCTCTCAAGTTTTATTCCCAAAAGTTATTTTTTGTGTTTCAGAAATAATAGAAATGAAATATAAATAAACACAAAACTATGTGTGCGGAATAAAGTTATAAAAACTTTTCCATGCCATTGATAAAATATGATAGGTTCAGAGGATAACTGTAATTTCAAATTCCTAAAAATACAAAATATTTCGTTATTTCTTCAAATATTTTTTTAACATGTTTAATTAAAACGTTATTGATAAGATTATTTTGCCGATCATGAAATTGCTCTCTCCTATTATCTAGATTAAAAATACATCAAAGTAATTGCAAAGGGTAGAAAACAACAACGAGTGACGTATCACTCTCAAGATTTTTATTAATAGATGACGTGGCATTTTGTTATCTTTATGTAAAGACTACTTTACATAAAGTACATTTCTCGATTCAATTATCTATGTAAAAGTTATCTCCGAAATAAATGAAATCGATAAATTATAGAAGAAATCTTATTTTTAATGTCAAACTCATTATAAAAATAAGATAATATTAAAGATACCATTGCAAAAGAATACATTCATCATTTAAACATTTTTTAAATAATTTAGAAAACATAAATGATTATCAAAACGCAAACCTTTGTAAATTTGGAAAATTATATTAATATTAATATGTTATATTTTCTTAATAAATTAAACACATTTCAAATATTCTCTTTACTATATTATTTATATAAAAATAAATTTTTCTGCTTTTACATATTAATACTTAATATAGTTGGTTAGATAAAAATTTTGTTGTTTAATTTAAAATTTAATATTTTATCATAGTGTAAAGCACTGTGTTTTACTAAAAAATTTATTGTAAATGTTAGTATCAATATGTATATCACTAACGGATATCCCAAGCTGTATCGCGACTTATCTTAATTGCTGCATCAGGAAATGGAAGCTACCGGACGCCATATTCCGTATCTACGTACCGTATGCCAACACGAGAAAGCACTCATGATTAAATATATATTTCTGAACTACCCAATAAAAATATTTGCAACAAATCAATTCTTGCTTGAACACAAAAATAACTGAAAGTTACCACAACCCAAATTTCGCATTATTATCAGTTTATCGTAAAGAACTTACAATGATTACATTCTATATTGGTACGATAAATTTACATTTGTTTATTTATATTTATTGTTCTTATATATTTTCTGTAATAACTATCACAGGCGCTTGCGTTTATTAAATTCTACAATTTGGAAAAAAGAAATATTGAAAATAAATTCCACATTAAAATTGAAAATATACTTGTAAAAATTTTTCTGTTGCGATAAATTTTCCGGAACTACGTTTCCGGAATCCAAAATTGAAGCACGGTCGTATTTTGATTCTATTATTAGATATCGACCTATGATTTTCGATTCGTAAATCTAAAGATACTTCAATGATGAAGTTATCCTTGAGAGTTCCAGCATTCGTAATATTACGATGTTGAGATAGCAAGATCTTTAAAGCTTTCAAATTTCGAGTAAAGTTTAAAATTGAAAATGATTCAAGTGCAAGAATATATACAATATTATAAATGCACTAGCGCTTGCGGCATATTGGCAATAATAGAGACATGTGTATGGCAGCGAAATATATAAAATTATAAGGAGAGAGGAAGAGTAAACATTATATTAATAAATGAGATACTTGGAAATGAAGTTCATGTAGCAATGGCTCGCATATTTTATTCTTAAGGTTAACTAGCGTTGTATTTTACGAGATACATTTCTTGTTGTAATATTATGCGCTACTGCTGTTAGTGCAAAAAAATTATATTTAATAAATTAAAATAGTTGCTAAAATAGTAAAGAATAATTAAATTGTGAAAGATGACATTTAATAAATTAAAATAATTAAACCTATTATACAAACAAAACAATTCTTTATTTAATATATAAATTAATTTTTATAACTTACATATTACGTATATGCTGATATAAAGGAAAACATTCAAGGAAAACATTTCTGCAATCTCAACCACCTTGACCTATAACTTGTTGAAGGAAGAAAGATGGAGATACGCGAGGGGACTACAGAACAAGTTTTCGGAAAGAATAAATGCAGAGGTTCCAAAAGGCCAACTTCGCCAAAACTCGCCATTTGCGACATCGGTAGCTGCAACTTCTAAGAATCGGTCACATCCTCCCGGATGTTTTCTACTTCCGTAGCAATGCGTTTATTTGCGGTTGGTTTCGCGGAAGATGAATTCGATTGCTGTCATCGATTTGTCAAATGATCAGCTGACAGCGCAGTTTCATGTGTAATGCATCGCTCGTGGCCGTGAAATAATGATTTCCGTGAAATATTTGCAAAATATTGCAACGCAGGAGGAAGCGAGGCGGTGCTCGTTGCACTTGCATTGAAAATTCACGAAGCGGGAACGCTCGATGCGCTCCGAATGCAAGCGCGAATGCCGACCACTAATACGGGCATCTGTAATCGGCCACCGATGTGTATCTTGTAGATACATGAGGGCATACAACGTGTGTCTATATAAACAGTGTATACGGAGCGCATAAACAGACGAACGTTACGAAAATACATACAACGTGTGACTCGTGCCGCTGTGCCTCTTCTCTCGGCAAACGATGGAAACGTTCTTAGAGCCCGACAACCTGGCGTATTCTCACGAGGCGACCGCATTAACGATGCGTTATAATTTATGACTATCACGTTTCCCACTGCGGCTCGTTAATACGGCATTAAGAGCATCAAGATGGCGAAAGTAAAATTGAAGATAAGGAATCCGTTTGGTTAAGATAGTCGGTATTGTTTTAATTAGTCATCGATAATCGTTGATGCAGTAATTGCAGAATACATCATTGTCTAATATTTAATTCACACATTCGAAATAATGCAGCGAAATAATGTCTGCAAAAATAAATTTATTATATATTAATTAAATGAATGTAATATTAATTTTTAAATAATTTAGCTTGTTTAGTTGAAAAGCTTGATTGAGTTGTAGAAGCTATTTTCGCTTATATATAAATAGTTTAGCAGCGTGGTTTGTAAATAGTTTATCTCTGGACCAGAAATAATTTATTTAGCACTGTAATAGAGAAAATATATATGATAAAATCATATGTTTTACATAATTTTTTGATGGAAAACAAAAATTTATATTAATTCATAATTTTGCGGCAAGATACGGAAATACTAATTCCATTTCTTATATTTAATCTTCTTCCATCTTGATACACATCTAATTTAATTACTCTCTAAAATTAATTATATCATGTATCAATCGATCTTTACATATTAAATATGATTTTGATAAGTGTATCCTACACTTACCTAATATACTCTACATATTGCTATTGCTCCATACATGTTTATAACATGTTTGCTGCATCCTCAAGCATAGGAAATTTTCAACAAAATATAATGTCTCATTTTCCATAATTACAGAATATTTAACACAAAAGCTCTGACTTTCAGAAATTTAATACGATTATGAAGGCAAATTTGCAAAAATTTTAATGACTGTCTCTTGTGCCTGCATAAGTAATTTATTTATAAATTTATTTTCACATATTATTTATTGTGTTTTGACCTTTTTCACGTAGATAAATGTTTTTATTATACGTAATATAAATAATGTTTATTGCTACAATTATATTCTGTTATAAAATCATTGCACATATAAAAATATTATTTTGTAATCCACTTTTTTCTGTATAATAACAGAGTTCATAGATGCAATTAATTCATGTTGGTAACAAAAAATTATCATATTTTCAGTGATTACGCATAATTAAGATTGATTTTATTAAATAAAATTTAATTTAATTAAATTAACGTCAGTTTAATTAAATAATCTACTAAATTAATATTGAGATGCTTGAAATTATTAATAAAGTGCGAAAAGTATTAGAGCAAAACCATTTAAGCCAAGATTTACATAATCAACGAAATTGCTAAACGACCATGATTCAATTACTTAGTACGAATTAATAATTATATAATTTCCGGAGCTTTGGAGGTTGAATTACACCGTCGCGACATTGACCGCTCAATCACTTATGCATCTAATGGCCACTTTAAGAAGAATAGAAACAAATGAAGCTTACGACTTGACTCTGTTTTTAAATAGATATTTGTATTATATGTATATGCAATATGTAATTACATATATTGAAGAATATTGAAGTTGTAATCTCTTAAGATTTAGGTAACAGATAATTAGAAATAAAAAACAGATAATTAGAAAATAACTTATGTCATTTTTAATTTTATAAAAAACGTCCAATAAATATATGAAATTAAAGAAAATTGTAAAGATAGAAGAAGAAATAAGGAACTTTTTTAAATAAAAATGTAGCAGCATCTTATAATTATTAAAAAGATTATCTGGCATGTTAGAAAGAGAGAAANAGATAATTGTATTACTTAATTATTATTATTTGTCATAACAATGCCACATGACTTTGTTATTATTAATTGATATTATAAGTTGTGTTATGTCTCTCATCATTATCCGCACAACGATTCCAAGTATACAACAGATAGCTCCCGATGAAAAATGCGTTATGCAATATGTTTGCGGTCATAATCCGTTCGCTTCTCATGTTTGCATTCTGTGTGGTTAACACGGGAGAAACCGATGATTCCACTATTATCGTTAAAATTTACGAGCGCATTTCTCTCACGATGCAAAACTCACCGGAAGATCACAAATATTTCAAGACACAGATTCGAGTTTTCAAAAATATTTCGCACTTTGCAATTGTAGTACCATGTATATATGTAGATATCTTATATTGTTACGTGAACCCACACGTTATTTTATCCGACAAGGATAAAACTTGCTTCGCAATAAAATTTTCTCGTGAGATCACCGTTCAATTGAACAATTACGTAATTAAAGTTTCCTCCACAAGCTGTTATTGCGTTTTTATATTATATTCCGGGAAACGTGCCACTTTTTTATCGCCATACACAAAAGGCTCAGAAAATAATGATAACCTTTGGGAGTGAAAATAACAAACAAATTTTCTGATACGATTACTCCAATATGAAAATTACTAAGTTCCAGGAGGAAACGCTGAGAGATTGAAAAGACAATGCTTGAATAGAGGAGCACAGCGTTCCATGATTGATATCTGCGAATTGTTTTCGCACGAGTAGATATGTATTTATTATTAAAAGAAGCTGAGCGTCTGCTGCTCCGTTTTTGCTCAAGATCGTGCCTGTGTGAGATTGGCGCCTATTTGCTGACATGCACTGTAGCTACATGCACTATAGTGCTACTCGATTTCCTCGGCAATCGCGCCAAGATAACAAGAAGCACCGAGGTGCAAATGGTATTCGCGACACGTACCGCCTCGACGAATACGGCACCGACGACGGCTGGTTGATAATGGATGGGAAATTCGAGGGATCAGGTGTCGGTCCGACGCGACGGCCGACCTGGTCTGACCTCGCGAGGGAATGTCGTAACATTCGCGCACGACTCTGGCGGCGCCTCTGGCTTCCCTTGACCTCGAAAATCCCTCGGGAAGCCTGCAGTCAGGGTCGTGTCCCGATATTCGCCGCGGCCTCTATCTTCGCGCATCTACCTATATCTCGCGTNCCTTATTCGCGGCGACGGCGGCGGCGGCTTATCTCCCGCCAGCGATAGCGCGGCGCTTGCTAATTAGCAAGTCGTCGTCGCTTCCTCACGCGAGTGTATGCGTGCGGCCGGATGGTGCGCAATGCGTGTACATTGCGCGCGTGGTAGCACGCATGGGCGGCAGACACACACGCCAGCGGCACTCCGCAGCGAGAGAAGGTGGAAAAGTATAATGAGAAAAAGAGAAAGATAACGAGAAAGCAAGGGAGCGAGTACCGCGTGGCGCTGCGCGTGTATGGACGTATGCACAGTGCGTCTGGCTAATGGTCGCTTAACGATTGACCTATTCTTTTATGAAACGTATATCCCTCATGGGAATCGCCTTAATAATTGATAATATCATAGTTACACAGTGAAACATTTTAATTTATTACGACCAGGGAAAATGGATTGAAACCGCGGTCGTCCTTGCCTTCATTCGTAATGGTCTGAGTAATTAGCGGTTAACACTGCGCAAGTAGGAAGCGATAATGCATTTGGTACATCACCGTCCGGCTCAATCTTGATGGTACGCCCTTTATATGCAAATTAATTACACGCAGAGCGCTAAAGCAAGGCATCGCTCGCCTGATGGACGGAAATATTCATCAATATTCTTAATGAGTACTTAACGAGTAGGTTTAACGGTGAAAGTAAACGTAATTGGTATTTGACCGTATTAAGTAGAAATAATTAAAAATCAATTGAGAACGTTTAGCAAAGTGTTTGAAGAGAGTCTAGAGTTGGCGGAATTTGATTAACGAGGACAATTGCGGGCAGACTTTACGCGGGAACTTACGCGGACAGGAAGCAAACGCGGGCACTTGCTGATAAATGAAAATACGGAAGCGGAGTTTCCAACACCGGTGTGCGGCGTGTGCGCGCGTGCAAAAGCGCGCGGCACGCGTGACACGTCTCATGACCGCGCATAGTGGCGAACGTCAGCGACGTCGCGTCGGCTGTACACGCGCCCGCGCTTGTACGTGCATCTCGTCTCGTACGTCCGTCAAGAATTCACGATGCGAATTCCTCGGACTTACCGCTGGATCGGTTCCCCGCCCGCGCGTGATTATCCGTCGAACAACGAAAGCGGCAGCGACGACAGCGGCGGCGATCTCATCCTTCGGCGGAGCTCCGCGCGCACATCAGCTTCGCGGGGAACGCACACGCGAGCGGCGAGAATTTCAAAGTGGAAACGGAAAGCGGGACGCCTTCGTGCGCGTGAAATTACGCTCCGGCGCCGGACGTCCTCCAAGCGCGATGGAAGAAACTGACGCTGCCGCACCGTTTCTGTTAACGGGTGAACCAGCCGTCTGGCTCGATACCGTCTTTTTCCCCTGCGCGCATGTGCCGCTCGTGACCGTCATTCAGTTTCCACCACATCTTGTCGGCAACAACGAGATCTGCTGCCTCTGAAGCTATTGCATCACAAGCGTGGAATGTATCGTACCGTCGGAAGTGGTGCTCGGAATATTCTGACGATCGACAGGCACGAACGCTTCGAGCTTCCTATACGAACCTAAAAACTTTCAGCTCTTCCGAGATCGCAGATAACATATGCATCCCCGATGTATAAAATTTTAAGAGTTGAATTTTAAACTTGAATTTTAAATAAATTTAAAATAAGCTAATAAGTGAAGGCAAAATATTACAACAGAAAACGCAAAAGCTAATAATTTTTATTTACGATAGATACTACTTCCGTGGAGTAAAACTTCCTTGGAGTTCTAACTACTAAAATGTTTAAACTCCGAAAAAATTTTTACGTAGACATTAGCTTTATTGAAAGTTTATATAAAAAAAACATTTCTTCTTTTTGAATTATTCAAACACTTGACTATACACTTTTAACACAATAATCTAAAATTTAGTTAAATGATTAAATTTTATTTTTATTAAAACAGAAAATTATTACATATTTGCATTCATGCATATTATACCAAGCAAACATTAATTTTCTTCTTATCGTAATAAACGAAACTTTCATAAATTCTCTGGTATAATAAATAAGTATAAGTCTGTGAAGTTGTCATCCCAAAATGCAAATTTTTACAAAATTGATGTGGCATTTATTTTGTCCACGTTTATCTATAAATAATTATTTTTCTGTCCACCTTGCAAAAAAATAAAAAAATATGAAAAGAAAAAAATATGTATTCTAATTTATCACCTCAATTCAAAAATGCCCAATAAATCATAATAACGGAAGAAAGTTAATTTTGTAATAATTACTATCAACATCAATTACAAATAATATTATCATTTATCAGACTTTCCAAAGTACGTTCCGAAAGAAAAGATTAATCGTTTTCCTCTAATTACCGAAGAAAATTATTTACAAAGGTGCGAAGTTTAAATGAAAAATGTTTAATTTTAACTTCGACGTGCATCTCACGAACTATAGCGATTACTAACGTATTCCGTTCCGATTTATATCACACAGTCGATTTAATCAGTGAAAGCCGCAATAAACTTTTATTTACTTCGCAAACACGCGCGTGATGGAAACGAAACGGAATAAAATTCGATATTTATAAGACGGATCGATAGAAGAAGCGTAATGAGTACAGAAAACGTGAGTACTGGATATAATCATTGACCTGACATTAACTTTCCAATAAATAAATTTCGACGTGTGTTCAGTTTGATATAAGTGTGATATAAGACAAAAATAAGGAGAAATGCGTCCTTCAGAACGAGTACATCTCAATCGCAAATTCCAATGTAGAATGAACTCGTGAGTCATCAGATAGAAATATCTCACTTACACGACGCAGACGAATCGTACGTAAATAAACAAGCCTATCTTAAAGCTGCGCTAACAATGAAAAATAATAGCGATAATTGTACGATACAGTTGCATAAGGTGAAACGTCATCGATTTTCGTTAGACAAATGCGAAATCGAAGGTAATTGCGGCCACGACGCTATGTTTTTTAAGATCTTTAATAAAAATTATTAATAAAGTACAATTATACACTTTTACCATCAATGTTTTAAGATTAAAAAGCTCGAAATTTTTATACAATTATTATATAATTTATGTGAAATTATAAACTTGTATAGTAGTATATATAATAGTATAAGATGAGCGCGACGAAGTATAATAATTTTTATAATGTCACCTAGATTTAAAAAGTTGTTCTGTGACTTTTCACTGAAAATAAAATCTATGCTGCATAAAGGGTCGCTAGGATCTGAATCTAGGATCCTTTCGTTACTAATCACTCATGTTGGCACGAAACCACGCGTCATCCTATAATAAATTTGTATAATTATATCTAATGTTAATTTTATTTATTATTGGAAAAGTTCTGTCTATAATATAAAAGTTATACATTATTAGAGAATTAGTTTCAAACTACTTACAATGCTTCAAATTTATTGACAATTTGTATTATGTTATCGCTACATGTAATTATAGCCCATTATATAATTTTTAGATAAATAAATTCTGTATGCAATATTAAAAAGAAGTTAAAAAAGAAAATAAAAAAATAAGTTAGATTTTATATTTTGTGATGTAATGCATATCATATTTTTTTTTTATTTAAAAAAATTGTAAATTGAAAAATGGTTAATAAAATCTTTCGAAAAAAGATAATGTTTAGGTATTATCAGTTACTCGATCATGAACTGCTGAACGGAATGAAATAACATATCCACGCTCTCTGTGAGATTCTCTGCGAAAGTTAACAGATACATTAGGTCGGTAATATAGCATGTTCAAATTTATATGTAAAGTTTGCACTCAATAATTCATTTTTAATTTATGCAATTAAATGTATAAGTGAATATTTGCTAAATTTGTAAAATTATAAAGAATAAAAGATATATTATTATATAATATATAAAAAATTTTTATAATTATCATCTCAATATTTTTTTGTAAATTTTGAAATTAATTTTAGTTTTGTAAAACTGATTCTGTTTAAAATTGTTGTACGCCTGGTGTTATTGCATTTTTATCATCATTATTCTTTTTCTTGTACAAATTTTATTTCATATTCTCGTTACTAAGATTCGGAAGTTATCGCCTCGATCGATTTTCTCATCCTCATCAATTTCTATGCATCCACAGTATACTTGATCAAAGTTTGGCAACAGATAGATGTTATATAAGCATTCAAAATGTTCAAACATTATTACTTTCATAGTTAGCAAATTGTTATAATTGATTTATTAATAATTACGCAGACTAATAATTTATAATTATGCGAAAAATTTATTAAGGGATATATTACATGAGAATAATTATAATACGATATTTGATAGTTTATAATAAATTTATAACAATTTGTAATAAATTAAGTTTGAAATTTAACGATTGGAATTATTTCTTTGTTCTTTACAAATGTATTATAGATAAAATGATAAATGAATATAATAGGTAAGGATAAAAAATTTATTGTACTATTCATATGATATACTTTATTATAAATCAATAATAATTTCTACACTAATATAAATCTACACTTAAATTTATATAGTGCAGACATTTAAATATTTACGTCACTTCTAACATATTGTCTATCTATATTTACACAAATTTTATATGAATTTAAGTGTAATTTAAAAATGTTCAAGTTCAACTTTCGTTTCAATTGTGACAGTATATAGAAATTTTATTTAGGCATTTCAAAATGTGCTAATGGATGAAATTTACATTTGAATATCAACATTGAAAACACACCATTGAATTGCATCGTGTCCGACATGTGCCAAATGCCTGTATATTTTTGAACGAATCTTTTATATGCTTGGAAAAGGAGATTTTGTTCGTGATCCGTGTACCTTATATGCTAAATCGTCCAAGATTCAAATGTCATAAATGTATAGGATACCTCGTACTACAGAATTTATTTGCACAGTAAAGAACACAGGTGTATTCATTTTCCCACCAAGCTCTGAGAGAAATGCAGACATGCACAGCTACTATTATCCGCAAATCTAGGCAGAAATAATGCTAACAAATTAATATTACAGAATTTTTGTGTGTCCGTAAATAAAAGCTTTTCTTAATAATACTTCTTAATATTTTATACTTCTTAAATTATACTTCTTAATATACAGGTAGATATATAAAACTATCTGTGCCAAATTATCAGAACGTAACCGATAAGAAATAAAAATTGTATGCTAATTTCTTGCTAGTTTTTGCTTTTAAAAATAATTTTTTTGCTTTACTTTTTCAAAAGTTACGAGATATGTAAAAATAGCGTATATATAACGTATACATAAGTATCAATCAATAGTATTTTATACTAGTTTGTGTAAAAAACACGTACGTAGAAATATTGTTTTTCTTTTATTTTTCTGCATACAGTAATAGAATGACGCAACTTATATATTTGCCTAGCACAGATGTATATTTCTCTTGTTTCCGCTACCCTGATTACATGTTTTTCGTGATATGCTTTTATCTATTGCATACCAATTTATAAAGCTGTAACGCTTCGTTTCCTTCGTTATTAATATGCACAGCTATTGCATGTCCATTAGTTTGTCCATTGTTGATTTTCGACATGTAGGTATAACATTTATGTGTAAACTTTATTTTTTAGTCTCTTTGTTATAAAAACAAAAAGTTACATTTCAATCATATAATAATTGCTACTGATATAAGAATAAAAATGTTTTTGGAATTTATTGTTGTATAACGTTAAATATTCTTATTCATTTCATTGTAGCCTTCCGTTCCATTCCAGTTTTTTTATACATGTGGAATTAGAAAAATTAAAAGTCTAAACTCATAAATTATGTTTTTATCATATGTGCTGAAAATTGATTAAATTAAGTTTGATCGATTTTATTAAGTATGTATAACACGAAAATTTGAGTAAACGAGACATTAGAAAAGAGATTGACTTTCCTTGATGAGTACCTTCCATTAATGTATGTGTCATTGTTCGCATTTCTCATTACTTGATTGCTTTCAGTTTCAGAACGTAAATTAAATGGTAATTTCATTACATAAGCTTAAAGCTGAATATCATGAAAGACAATGTTCTATTTTCTTTTGAATAGTTTTCGAAAAATACAAGACATATTTCTCTTGCTTCATAAATTATTCTTTCACTCATAAGAATACCTCATAAAAAATAGGTCTTTCCTTCTTTTATTTCTTTTTTTCTCTTTTCTCTTCTAGAGATATTTATTTTAAACTAATTTATCACTAAACACGGAGCATAATAGCTTTTCTGTGCTCAAGAGTAATATTTTAATTAATGCTACTGATGTGTTACGTAGACGTCAAGAATATCAGTGTAACAAAGATATCAAAAAAGTATCATTTAGGTACTTCTATTGTGTTTGAAAAAACATTTTTTATTTATTTTTTTGTGCCGTATCATCTTTTCCGGCAATAGATCGGCCCAGTTTACGTCATTCTGCAGGATTAATTAGAAGGCAGATTACATCTGGTGAACAGAGGCTTACGGCACGAATAATGACGCAGCCGCCGACCAATTTCGGCTCTGGCCAAAACGTTCAATTAAATAGTCCGTAAATCACGATTGTCGCGCGATGTAGGCGCAGATCGTCGATAAAATTAGCAATTTCTAGCTGTGCAAGGTAGAACTAGTGCAAGCTTATTTGGTGTGAAAGTGTGGATAACAGGATTGACTGAGTTTTTGTTTTCTTCGATGCGCTCGTTAGAGAATGTCAAGTCTCGAGTATCAATCAATGATCTGTATCTGTTTCTTCTACATTATAGTTAATATGAATGTTCAAACAATTATGATTATTTGTAGAATAAGATTACATTCTCATGGAATTATATTATATTACAGTCTCTTTATTTGTATTGGTACATAATTAGTTATATGTATATAACTAATATGTATAATTATATAAAATTATGTAGCTAACTGCATTGTAGTTAGCTAACTGTATTAGTAGTAAACGCATATATTTTTCATATGTTTTAACTTGCAATAAAGATATAATTATAAATTAAGTAATTTGTCATATAGTATAATATATGCAATCAATAAAGTATAGTTTATGCAATCAATATCTTGCAATTACTCGTAATTATTTAATTTAATGTATGTTTTGTACCGTAGATACGCTATTACAATACATGCATTTGAGAACTTACTCCTTATAGACGATACGGCGGATAAATTTTGATTGGACAAATTAATCCTTTATAATTCATTTCGACTTTCTGTCGCCAATTCGGTCGCCAATTAATTTGATTCGGGTTTCAATATCGCGAAACTAAATTAAATTTTCCGCTAGCGAATATCGGAATACGATGAATCAAACAAAAACGCATCAATGTTCGTTAAATACTTGTAATATGATAACTGAGATCGCGGACATTAATATTTGGTAAATAATGAACACACGTATTATGGAGCAGAATTTGATGAAACATGTGCCATATGTGTATATTTTAATTTATCATTAGATATAAATTCATGTATAAATTTAAGTTCCACACGATGAATGCATTAATATTATGTTAAAAAAACGATAAAACATAATTATATCACACTTCTTGATAATAAATTATTTTCCATTTTATTAGAAAGTTATAAAATGTATTCAAAGAATTTTCCTTTGAAAAAATAATTAAATTAAAGTATGATACTTAAAGTGAATAAAATTTAGTTTAAAAAAGATATTATTATATTAAAAAATATAGTAGTATATGTTTAATACGTATAAAATAATATTTTTTCATGTATTTTATCATGCAGACAAGTCCAGTTTTGCAGTAATATTTTATGAATATGCAGGAACTGAATTCTCTTATTATATATTATTCACTATGTTTACGTCACCAATGAAAGTTACACAAAACAGCCGCATGATGCCTTTCTCAATGAATCTTCCGTGCCATCTTTGTGTGCTGAAAGCTACATTTACCTGTGAATTGGTTGGATAACAAATTGCTTCGAGTACATAAGTAAATACCTGTTCTGAAACTAAAGTTGAAGCTAAAGGCTCCAAGATCTAAATGGATGACTCAGCGGGTTTCCAAGGTGAAAGAAAGTTTCTGCAAATTGTTTAGACGAAGACTGGAATTGTTGAGTAGATGTCTGCTTAGCAAAATATTGGAAAAATTCGGTCTAAAGGATAAAAAAAAGAAAAATTTTTAAATGTTCTATTCTAATGTATAATTTAAGCATAAAACAAAGACACATAATAAATCAATCTACAGCTACTTTATCTTTACAATTTTCTTCCCAAGTTTTAGATAATTACGTTTCAAATCTTGATGATAAATTATTAGCCGAATATTTGTACATTTATATTTAAAAATAAAAATATTTTTTTTAATATCTATATGTATATTATATCTTCATTATAATTACTTTAAGAAACACAAAGATAACGTATCATTTATACATAAAACACTTTAGAGAAACGTTATTATTAATGATACTTTTAAACTATATATGAAAGTAATGAAACTGAAGACCTGCATGACCTTATTTCGTTTCGCAGCTGTATATTTCATAAACGATTCAAACGAATGGTGCGTAGTCCGCGATTTCAATTCTCTTGAAAGCCTTCATGATAAATTATCATGCCAATTCGAATGCGCGTAAAATCTACAAAACACCTGCCTATGAAAAATATACTTGTTACAAAATGAATCATATATGAATCATTTGCATATAATAAACAATTATAATTATTCACGATTATTAATTAATTAACATAGTATAGTAAAGAAATTAAAAATTGTGTTTTTGTAATAATGTGTAAATTTCTCTTATGACACCAATATTACATGCGGATCATTTGACATTTCCAACTCGATCTTGATTTTTCCATTATATGTGGATTGATATGAGTGTACACGATGTTTTTTTTAAAATATGATACCGGCTTTTCCATAGCGTGAATATTAACTTACCTATCATATCAATATACCCATCATCTCACTTTGACAGTTGTACGTAACGCAATGGATTTTTCCGAGAAGTCCAATATTTTTCAATACATACCACGCTAGTATCATGGTAAAGTCGGAACGGAATTGCAATCGGATTCATTTGCACTGTAAAATATTTATTTCAGTTGTAACATTGATATTTAATAACTATTGTTATTTCATTATAATTTTAATATTAATGCTATCTATTTTTATCTTGTATTTTTAAGGAAATACACGTTTTAACATATTGAAAATAATATTAAGAAATATATATTATTTGTTAATCTAATGTTGATGTATATTAGTCAATTTAATACAAGATAAAAATAATTAAATATCAAAATTTTATACGATATTGGAAAGCATCAAATTAAAATGAATATCTTGTGCATTGAAATGTCATACCTTTTTATCATTTTAATATTATTCTTGATAATTTTATTATTAAAATATGAAATATAGTAAATATATAGAGTAATATTATTAAATAATTCACACATATGATTAGAATGATATTCAAACAATAAATAATTTGATCAAAAGTTGAATTTGTAACAATTGCGTGTCTATACTGTAGTATATTAAAGTTTCAAACTTGTATATACGTTCGCAAATTCTTTCTACATTAATCGACGAATGCATTGAATTCACGTGCGGCGTATTAAATGTTTCGTGCCTTTGGGAGAATTCGCTGAAACTCATTAGCGTGCTAGTTGGCTCGCGTGTTCTGTTTGAGAGTACTGCAGTATGCGCTATCACTACGTGATAGATTAGCTTTGATTGTTTTATATCGCTCAGAAACTACTAATGATTCACGGAATGATAAAGATCACAAAAAAGAGAAGCAGTGCAATATAAATACGACCCGAATGATCATGATGAGCATCCCCGAGAATGTTAGCCGTACAAAATTTTAAACCTCACTGCGACTGGTCGGTTCGCTGTTCAAGTTCCGTTGCATATATGTATTTTCTTTATGTATCGTTATTTTTAACATGAATGTTTCAAGTTTCTTTCACATGTTCGAGAGGAAAAAACTCGTGACAATTTTAGTACAGATACTTCGGACGTTCTTACTCACCTTTACAGTTTGAAACGAACATTTCGAAAGACGGCTCGTAATAATTTCATGACGCGCTCTTAAGCCGACCTTCGATAAACGGTAATGTTTTAGTATCCCCAAGTAGCAACCCTCATGAGCGCGTGAAATACGATCGTCTTAAAGTTTCCGCGGTGTCGGAGGGATAGCCGAGGGTTCCGCATGTCCGCCAAGTTTTAAAGAGGCGACAGTAAGGAAGTAATAAAAATTATACTGCCAGCTTAATTCACGAGTTTGTATACGGGCGAATTACAAAAACGAGCAAATTTCGATGTCTTTTGTAAAGTAAATGATCCATTAAAGAAATTCGATAACATCGCGCAGTTTCTTCATATTTTCATAAATTCAGAATATTACCAGCATAATGCCAAAAAAGACATTTGAGAAACTACGATATGAATTTCTTCGAGTTTTTCTTCGAGGTGAAACTTAAATATCCTGTTATTTATTACGATTATCTTAGCTGTTTCTAATTATTTCTTAATGTAATAGAATTCTTTTTCATTTCTTTGATGAAATAAATAAGGAATTTTATTTCCAAACTAGACTAACTAAATTGAAAAAACTAGAGTAGCTAAATTGATATGACATTTAAAAAACCTAAAATATCATATAAAATTTAGACGCTTTTTTTCTTCCTAATTTGCAAAAGTTTGTTCAATTAAGTTTAATGTATACTTAACTTTGATTAGATCCACGTGAAGCAAAACGTACTTGAACGTACATGAACGTGACAGAATTGATGGAAAAAGTTAATCTCGTTCTTCTAGCTTGTCAATTATTGCCTTGCCGATACCACGCGAAGAAAGTCGCGGATCCACATCAATAAGAGACAGAAAGTAAAATAAACTTTGCACGTGAACGCTGAAATGCTGAAACGCAGATGGCTTTTTCGCGCGGCACGCCACTTGGAAGAAGACACACTTGGCCTTTTTCTTTCGTCTGTTTCTCATTCCCCAATCCCGGAGTTGAAGCTAAAGTTAAGTAAACCCCCCATCCCCCTCGTCTTACCCGATTTGTCTTCCAGGTGAAAGCCGAAAGAGCTAGCGGAAAACGAGTTCCTTTGAAATGATATATTCCTAAAGTAAATTCATTCATCTGTGCGTAAAGGGCAACCTCTGCAATTGGCCGCCTCTATTGCAAGCAATTTTCCTTGAAGGACCTCGAGGCAGACTCTGCTCCTTCTTGCATCTGCACTTAAAACGCGAAGTAGCGAACGCAATTCTTCTTTTAGTGTATCTGTATTTCTCTTTCCGATACGACGAAGAGATTTTTCTTAGCTATTTCAGATTCTTATATTCTTAGCATGAGTTCTCGATACAGTTTCAAGAAAAAAAGAAAAATTAATTACAGAGAAAAAAATACTTATTTCTCTTAATATTCAAGTAATTACGATGAATATTAAAAGAGAACATCGAAATGTAACCTTGTAAATGTAACGTACATAATGTGTGACAATTTTTAATATTTTTGAAACATATCTTGAAATCAATAATCATATGCAAATTCTTTAACCAAATTTAAAAAAAAAATAATTTGTATGTATAATCTTGATTCTAAAAATGTTTTCACAGCTTCAAAAATAAAAACAATATATTTGTGTGTTTTATTAAATGCTTTAGATGTCTTCGAGGTTGAAAAAACAATTTATCAGAGATAATAAAATAAAATAATTAAAATATTAATTTATATTAAATTTAAAATGCACAACTTGTAAAATTACAGTGTTATCGTATATCGTACATATCGTCTCTATCTCGTATAGAAAACTCATAAATTCGAATTCTATATTCGAAGGAGAAAGGTGCCGAGTACGTGTTTTACCAGACCAGTCTTGCACTGGCAATGGAAGGGTGAAAAACTGGAAGAAAGATTTCATCAATCCTATATAAGATTGTTGATCTCGATCAACACTTACACTTGTTGTAGACATTACGTTCGATCTTTAATAAAACCGTTAAAATTTGCGAGTATTGCAAGTTAATATATGTCAGTTTTTTAATTTTTAAATCAGTGAATAATAATTTGCGATAAAAATTGCGACAAACGTGAACGCTCATTTATGACAATGCAAGTTCTGGTGAGCCCTTCGTAAAAATCATCAGCGTGACCATGATATTTTTAAACGCGAGTGTTTTCATTTGTCTTCAGGTCGTCGTTGTCGCAATAACGATAATATTTGTGGAGACATACGAAATTAAAAGAGACGTCATTTTTTCCAACGCAGATGCCACGTTTCATCGCAAATCTCGTCCACGAAATTTCTTTCTGGATCAACCACTTGTCGATAAGATCGTCGATCTGCAAACGTCGACCGTTATACCTATAAGAGATCGAACTGTCAGCCAGCGAGGTCTTCGCGATGTGTCCTCGAAAGATCGACTTATCTATTCATCCGGTTTTTCGATGTTTCGTTATAAACCGATCAAACAGAATTCCTTTATGGCATCATCATTTAAAGACGAACCGTTGTTCAAAGATGCAATATTAAAGAATCGAAAAATGCGTGGAGAACGAACGGTTCTCAGAGACAACCTCTTTGAAGAACAATCGCTTACTCCAGAGGAAATCTTCGAGGGACAAGCATCGACATACAGAAGCCAATTTAAAGAAACACCATTTAAAGAAAAATTGTTTTCGCCGGTTAAAAATTTATTTCATGAGCAATTATCTTCGGCTAAACAAACATCGTTTAAGGAGCAATCGACCTTTGTTGAACCTCTAGGTGTTTCCAACTCGATCAATTTCTATCAAAATGATTACATTAAACCAATCGATTCATATGAGTATAAAGATATGACTTCGTTTGACGGAAAATCTACAAAATACGGTAAGTTTACGGATGTTACACAATTTCGAGGACACGTAATACAATAGAAAATTTTATATACATCAGAGAATAAATTTTAACATTACATCAGCGAATAAATTTTTCTCTGATAATAGGTACAGAGTTCAATTTCCTTTTTTTTTTCTAACTTTCTAATTTAACTTGCGCAAATTGTTTCACGAGCAATCCGATATTGAATTTTCTACTAAAACATGAAGCAGTTTGTTAATTGAAGCGTTAGACAAACTCGTCCCCTCGGAACTTTAACTTGATTGCACCGCGTTAATTATTGCAGAATAATTTGCAGCTATCAAGTTAAATCTCTACTGATATACTTGCGTATAACATCTACCCTCGAGTTCAAAAATAATGAATTATTCCTAAGGGACAACTTTGTGTCCCTCATTCGTTCTAATTGTAAAGTGGCTGTCGCTTCGCTGTTAGCTTGAAAATTGTTTTATAGTACAGTGTATTCATATTCAAATAATATTTTTTGTCATAGATAATGGGCTTAGATTGTCTTCAATATCGATGGATCCATCTTCCGAGTATCTACTTCCATTAAACGCCGAGATGCCATCATCAATGCCAGTTACCATGCATGAACATGATCCTATCTCTTCTGTTTTCTCTGGTATGGGCGAAGCTCATTCCTCAGAAGCTTCCAGGATGGAACTCGGTCTGACGCCAATCTCGGCTAGCAACTGTAATGCGGTGAGCAAAATCTATGACAGTTAATCTTTCGATTTTACAAAAAGTGTAATATTATATAATCAAAATTCAATCCAGTCTGTTGAATGGTCAGCCAAAGGCAAAATCAATTTCGCTGAAATTTTGACGTATCCATTTTGTAGTGAATAATTGCAATTGTAAATGAAAACTGTTACGATTCTGTCAATCTTATCAAGTTTTGCGTTTTACGTATATCTACTTGCAATTAAAATAATGCGTGCAAAACAAATGACAAAAATTTAAATATATAATTTTATAATTATATTTCACGCTTACGTCAGTTATTTACGTATATTATAATGTCAATTGTATGTAAATTTATACACTACGTTAGGCTTTCTTAATATATCTTATGCATATATTTTACATCCTACTTATTATTAAATCTGTTATTAAATTAACGATACTCTTCACGATCATCTACTAAATGAAACATAAGACTAGCACTAACTTTCTTATATAACTTTACATTAATAATAGCAATACGTAACTATAACATACAGTTTGACACTGAAGATCACAAAATGTAAGATAAACAGAAGTGAAGGCACTAAAGAAATATATCAGCACACAAATCAGCAGCATGCAGAGTTAATAAATGTTTGTATTGCTTTTAGTCGGTTGACAGCTCGCCAACAACCGTTCCATCAATCTCAGTTAGCACAAACCAATCCTCGATTGTAGGTCACATCTTAACGAGTTTAACAACCAAGCCCAGTTCGCCTGTCATGGCAACGTCAATAGCACCGTCCGCCGGAAAGTACGTAATGGCTGACCGGAGCTTTATTATCCGCCCGGTTGGTTACACTATTGTAACTATGCAGTAAACTAAACTAAACTTGTAAAGTTACTCAATTGCTGAACAAGAATGTCACTCGAATACTATTATGTCGGATTTAAGACAATCACATTGCGTCGTTTTACCGCAAATCACTCAACACAAAATTAACATGATTACGATTATTTAAAAAAAAATGGAATAAATTAAATGCATTTATTTAGTGTAATTAATTTTATTTTGTTTAATAATTTTTTACTAGCTTATTTTATTTCTCTTAATAATAATTTTTATAATTGTAAAATTTAGAATACAAAATTGGAAATTTAAAAAAATTGACCGCTTAAATCAATCTATAAAATAATAGCGCAATTACACTACATTTAAATTTGGTTTCTTTGATTTAGCGTCATCGAACCGACTTACTTTCACGCTACTAAATATGGAGCTATCACACCCTCTGTTCTTACCCTGAGCGAATTGAATAGCGATATACATGCCTATGCGCTTTCACACAAGCCGAAGAACAGCCTCAAGATCAACGAGCATGACTTTAAATTCCTAGAAGCACTCAAGAACGTTGAAACTCAAAGCTCCATGTTGAACTACATTCTCCCCGAAGAGCACAAAAGCGGACTGAAGGGTATTCAGAACTCCTTTGCGGACTACGCGTTGCCCGTGAAACTTAAATACGACTGGCCTTTGCAGCAATTCTCACAAACGGAAACATCGTCCGGTTACGCTCCGCTGTCTCTAAACGGAAAGACGAACCTTATTTTACCAAATATACCTGTCGCGCCAATTCTTTGGCCCATAAAAATTAAAAACGATATTTCCACAATGTTACCATTGAAATTCATAATAGTACCCGATGCAACAACAAAGAACAAATTGCCGCTAGGTATGATATGATTAAATCTCATTGTAATTATTAAATAATAAATAACGAAAATTGTTACTGATATCTAAATAAATTAAAATTTTATTTTTCCTCAGTCTTCTAAATACAAAATCATAATATCAAAACGACAAATGTCAAATTGCATTACTGCATTATTATTCGATAATTAATTTTATACATTTATTATGGGATGATTATTTTATAAATTCTTCAATTTTGTGAAATCGTTTTCTACATTTAATTTCTACATTTTCTACATTAAATACTGATACATTAAAGAAATATTTTGATAATTAATACGATGTATTACAGTCTTTCATTTATATTTTACTGCAGGCATAAACTTACCTGTAGACTTCACAGCAAACATACCAAACAGTCAGACTTCAAATACACCCAATGGTATATCTGGAAGCATAACTAGTGACATATCAACGGGCATACCTGGTGGCATGACGACGGACATACCTGCGAGCATACCAACTTTGAACCTCGGGCAAAGTTTACATCACGTGGAACAATTACGACAAACTCAAGAGGCAAGAAATCCATGGTACCCCACAGGTATCTTAGCTCAATACACCAAGCAAGTTTTACATCTTCGGTTTCAACCGTAACATACATTTAACGTAACACCCGGAATTTCTCTGAAGATACAGAAATTCGTCCGAAAGCGCTCTGGAATTTAATGGAATAGCAGAGTGATATAACGCGTTTCAATTTCGGCAAGAATTTATCTATGAAATTCTTCAATTTTCAAATCATGATATGAAAATTATTGAAGACAAATTGGAAATTTTGCTCGATACTGGAATGAAACTTTATCCAATACTTATAAAATTTTATAGGACTTACATAAAGTTTTAAAGAACACAAAATTTTTCACATTATTCTTATTCTTTTATCAAGTTTACGTTATCTTCTCATTTACTTCTCATTATGAATATAATAGTTCTATCTAATAATATCTAATTAAGAATTATGTCAATTTATTGATTATGTTTAAGGGCTC
Source organism: Tetramorium alpestre (assembly GCA_021460005.1). NCBI lineage: Eukaryota > Metazoa > Arthropoda > Insecta > Hymenoptera > Formicidae > Tetramorium > Tetramorium alpestre. The sequence goes on from JAJVSH010000004.1 coordinate 594,468, forward strand.
GTTTATTTAACAATTTTTTTGTACGCAGTTGGCATAACGCAATTAATATTTTACAGGATTGCAGCTGCAACTCGGAGGTTTCGGCGGGATAAATTATACCTTACATACGGGTAATCCCGCCACAAAATCGATGGCAGAGCCCGAGATCGTGAAAGCGGGCTTAACTTTGCCGAAATTACCGCAACCGCATGTTCCCGCATTTGCAAAAGTGAGTTCTCAAGGCGCGATTGTAAGTTCTGCGATGCGCGGTACTCATGTCGCTCGAAAGCTTTTTTAATGGCACATTTAATATTACTTTGGCCGCAATTTATTATCTTCGTGCCTGTTAGTTACGAGCGGCCCAGCTTTCGTTTCTTACTTTCCTCTCAATTTTTTTCTCTCGTCCTATTTTTCATTTCTTTACGTGTTACGTTCTCCCTTTTTTCTCATTTTACGACTGTCTTCCGTTACGTTTCACTTCGTACCAATGGCGCTATCGTATCGAGACACCATTCGAGTAAATCAAGCAAATTGCAGTTTTTGTCGGATATATTTTATGCGTTATTCGAGATAGAGCGACCACACTACTCGGAATGCGGGTGAAGAGCGAGTATTAAAAGAAAGAAATTACCGCGCCGCTTCGGAGTTTGTCATTAAATTTAGTGCATTCATATTTCTGCACTCTGCTCCGTGCAGTCGCTAACTCGCTGAATTTATTATTCCATTTAATTGACTGAATAATTCAATTCCCGCGAGCATAAATGTCATTTGTATTTGAATGACTATTGTATAATTGTCAGATAAAACAATCACTTTTTCTACACGATATATTTCCTTTGAGAACGATCTGCAAAAGATTTTAATAACATTGCAGATTGAAATAATCCATTTGATTTTTCTTGAAATTTGTTATTTGTTATACAAATAATATATAATTTAACAAGTTAAAATATTTTAAAGTTTAAAAATTTTAGAAAGACATCCTATAAAAAATTTTAATTATAATAAAAGTTAATATATGAGACAAATATTTATAGATATAGATATTTAACGAAATCTTGCATTTAAATTTATTATTGCATTTATTATCATATTATTATCATTATTCATTATGGAATAAATGAAAAGTAAAACAAGTAAAAACGTAAAAACAAGAAATAAAATATACAAAAATTTTATATTAAACTCTAACGAAATAAAATAAATATTAAGAAAACATTAAAGTCCTTATTCTAAAAATTTACTTATATCTGTAAAGATATTTCTAGTTCTTCTTTTAATTATTAAATTTGGAATGTGTATTGAATGAGCATGTAATTCAGAATTCTATGAATTGACTATTCTAAAGCAAATATATATTAAATATGTATATTTCAAAGTGGAAGTTTCAATACTCTATTCTGTATATAGTAGATTCCTAATTATCATTTGGAAGTACGTCTATTTGCTTCGGCAAATGCCATCGAACGTTGGAAGTTTGCTGGTAGAAGCTTATGAATATGGAACGCGTATTCACGAGATATTAATTAGTAAACCAATTTTGTTAATCATACACGTTCGTGCCTGACAATTCCGTTGGTCTATTGGCATACGTAAACTCCGACCATTTGGTCGAAACCAGTTTATCTCACTGTTACATTAGAACTAATTTTATTTTGCATAAATTTCATGCCAAATATATTATATCGATTTGTAAGTTGTTTGTCCAACATATATGTGCCAAAGCTTCGAGTTTTTTTTTCTATTTTTATTCATTAATCATTTCAATTATTGTTCTTATAATGATGTAAAATAATGGGAAAAGAGAGAAAATTATAACATAATATCAGGCTTAGTAAATATTTAAAGTTTATACAATATAAAATGTGATACTTTGTTGTAAAATATTTTAATTTCTTACATAATAAAACAATTACGTAATGAAATAATTTATTATTTATAACAAGGAAGGGATATTAAATTTCGCAACTGCAACACTAGAAAATTATAGCTAAAGGCAAACATTTAAATAACGTTGCACGACTTCGTCGGTATTACTATCGCAAAAAGACGGCCGCACTGTATTTCTTCAGTGCCAGGCGTTGAAATGTGTGTTCTTCGAGAATGAAAGTTTTCCGCTTCCAAGAGCGCAAATAAAATGTTCCGCATACTCTTCGTTCGGGCGCAATGTTGCTCGTAAATCTTTCAAAAATTTAACGCGAGACACGGCCGTGGCCATTCCGCGTGCCGAGTGCCGCAGATGCCGACTCTCTTTCCGCGTGGCCGCAAGGTGGAAGGAATGAAGGTAGGCAGAGAGAAATGAGGCATCTCAACCGTAGTCACCTGGGTTTCTTATTTACATTAATTACACCCAGAGAAGTTTCTATCTCGGCCGAGAGAAGACAGAGAGGAGAAGGCGCGCAGCGCGGTCCGTTGCTTGTTTTGCAGCGACGGCAATTATTTTCGTAGTCGGTAAATATGATTAATCGCGAGGGATTAAAGATGAAACAAGTCCCGACGTTGGCTAAAACAAATTGTGCTCGTTGAAATATCGAGCGGCGCGTGCTCACGTTTACATTGTTTATCTTTACAGAGCGTCCTCCGAGGAAGTGCATATAAAGAGAATTTAATTAAATTAATTGAAATTGCGTGAAACAGGATACACACGCGTGAATTCCAACTCGTAGGTCTGAAATGGCGCACATTTGCGGGTGGCATATAGATTGAATTACATAACATTAAATGCAATTCTATCAAAATTTAGGAGATATTTAGAGTACCCATTAAATTTCATCAAAGTTTAATTAAAATTAATTGCAGAAATTTATATATACCAAGTTTAATAAAGTCTCAAATACGAACCTGAAACGCGAATTAAAATTAAAAATAATAAACAGCATGTAATAAATGACGTGAAAATTACAAAATACATTACAGAAATGATTCGCTTGAATGTTTTCGTAATTTATTTCACAACTTTTTGTCACTATATAAAACTGCACATAATTTCTCTAACATTTTTAAGTAAGTGAGATTTCTTGTTCCCGTTATTTAGAAAAATTATAATTACTAAATATCACGCCATGAAAAATATATAATATACCAATAATTTTAAATATCTTTCTGAGACATAAAATATTATTTCAGATTGGAGATGAATACCATCTTTAATAGCAATCTAGGACCAATCACGGACTGCTTTATGTGATGTATATATTCAAAATATTACATGTAAAATTAAAATCCTTTGACCAGAAGAAATCATTACTCCTACATAGAAATATGTAGTATATACTTTTTATTATTATTCACAATAATCTACGTATGTAATTAGTTTTAAGTATTATTTAGCATAAAAATATTTTCCGTTACTGGCATTTTAAAATATTATAAATATATCTATAAAATTGATTGTTTTCCGAAACTATTGCATTATTTGATTTACTTTTGTATAATATTTAAAAAATTATTTTCCAATCTGTTCCTTATTTCTTTTATAAGTTTATCATATTTTATAATATTATGAAATTGAATGTAATAATTTATTTTGGATTTGCGGAAGCGCTAATATTTTAGATATTAAACAGAAATAAATGAAGTTGTTTCATATATAAAGCAAATAACATTTAATATGAAAAAATTATTTTAGATCTGTCTCTTCACACAAAAAGGTATAACGTTTTCATACCACTTGCCAGTCGTTTTCGTACTAGCTTTTATTTTACTATTTATCTGTCTATTTTCGTTTGATTCTTCTCCCTTTTGTTCATCATACAGCCAAGTACTTCGATGCTCACATAGATATAAACGACCGAAACCTCCGGATATCTTTTATTTCTCAAACGTCCGTAAAAGTTGGCACCAAACGATTTCGCTGCAGATTGAATTTCACTGGCGGCAGTGGTAGTTGGTCGCGACCATTGTCACTGCAGATTGCATTGAATCGAATCAATGTAGTCACACATATTGGTGGACTCGAGCTGCAACAGCTTGAAAAAAAGTTGTCACATTTAGCGGCGGAAATTATCTGGTTGCAATAAAGAATTGACTTCCACTTCCACGTGAAATTATAAATAAAAAGTAGATCAGACGTGTACCCAGCAACAAATTTTTAATATTTACATTAAATCGATATATTTTTAATCATTAAGATTCGTGTTTTGTTTTAAAAATTTATTGCTGGTTATATTTCTCGTTAACTTTTAATTATATTCTTTATATTCTTATATAAGTGTGTCAATCTTCATAAAATATTCTAAATTATTCTTTTACAAAAATATATACATATAATAATATATACTCAGACTTTCAAATAAATAATTAAATATATTATATAAGTAGGTATGTATAATTCATTATTTATTTTAACTCTTTAACAAACTGAGAGTTTTGCCATGTAGCTAGGTATGCCACTACCGCGTTGCATTTCGAATTCATCTTCACTTGAGTCGTCAAGCAATTATGCTGGATAATTGTCTGTATGTATCATTGTTGTTTTACGATTCGCGATTAACCTGGTATTTAAATTGCACATCCATTCGCCATTGCTATTATTTTTTTGCAGCGGGCCACCTGACTAGGAGTCAGTTGTAAGTTTCACACTTAATTATGCTCTGGTGAGAATAATATAGGTTTATCTCGTTTTCCTAGAATTTCTCCGCGCCATAGAGTGAATAATCTACCGTCAGCTTACGTTAGATTACTTCATTCGTGCATTTTACGGAGATAGCATGAACGATTTAATTGCAAATTGGATCCGTCTGGGCTCTTTCGTTATTTTTCACTATTTTAACCGTAATTGAAACTGTTGCGATTACGAAGCTCTTTATCATACGCGTTTCCGAGTGCAAAATCGCGACTCATTTTAATACACGTGCCATGTCGAAACTCATTAGCGTTGTTATTTTACGCGGTATTCATTAATGAGCGAAATACGTTGCAGAAACGAAACTTTCACGTATTCGCATATTTATATACTATTTTACTATTTATATTTATTCAAATCAGTCGTTTATATTATTCTAGAAATTTAATTATTTGTTTACGTTCATTTACATTGCTCTCCTTGGAACGCTGAATGACCGAGAGATGAAAAGAGATGTGATCCGAAGGTAGGAATTATAAGATCACTTTTAATTTATTCTATAATTTATTACTTTTAACAAGTGTTCTGTTCTGTGTGTATGTATGTTCATGTCGCGTGTGAACGTGTCTTTGCGTATTTATCGCGCTCTCTTAAGTATGTATAGGTATTGCCTTCAGTATACATATAGCATTTTTTTATTTTTTTTTTTACGTTCTTATTTTCTCGCAGATTTAATCTCAGCAAATTAAAGGTTCTTTTCTTAAATCTATGCCCTGTATAGACCATTGGTGATAATAAATAAGAAATCCATAGGAAAACACAGCATCCGATCTCACGCATCGGCGTAACACGCGCGTACGTTACGTCGTTTAATATATTATATATATATATATATATATATCTCTTTTTTAACGTTACAGCATTCTAACACTTTCATCCTCGAAAGACAAGACAACGTGCCGACATGATAGTTTCGCACAAACAGGAAGTTTCTGTAATTTACACTCAATTAGGAATCATCAGATACTCCGTCGTATATTTCCTCACGCACACAAACGTGCACACAACAGACGCAAACATGCTTCCCCAATTAGACATATTGTATTTACACAGATATACAGTGTGTAAGCTACGTTAACTTACTCTCACAAATTGTGACATCGTCTTCACGCACGTGTCAAATAACGTTATATGTGTATCGATACATCTCATATACATGTGTCGTATGTATGTACAGAGAGGAAAGTATCAGGTTAGAAAAATACAGCCATTTTACTCAGGATCATAAGAAACTTTCTAACATCTTTCAAAGTGTCACGCTATAACAGAAGACTAGGCTCACCTCTCTCCCTTTTTCTCCCTTTCTTTCTCTTTCACTCTCTCTCTCTCTCTCTCTCTCTCTTCTCGCACGAATATATTTTTGGCTACCCTCCGTATCTTCGTTGGGGACCGTTGAATTTCACGCTCATATCTTCTTCTGATTCGTTAAATTGAGACCCGTATTATCATCGTGCATTTAGCACTGGATATAGCCACTTGATACGCGTCTTCGTTTCATAATTGGCCTCTGAGGATGAGACTTTGGAATCAGACAGCCACTTAGTAAAGTACTAAATGCGACGCGAAACGGAGGGGTGAGAATATGGCTCTCGAGATCGACTGTGGAAATGCAAGGATTTCGCAGGGATCGCGCCATACCCTCGTCCTCTGCGTTTCTTCAGCGATACGGAAAGCGTGCGAACTTTGCTAATTAATAAGCGATCGACTTTGTCCGGAAGTCTCTTTATCCTTAACAACGACACTAAGTGGCACATGGCGCGATCTACGAAGGTGAAGAGACGAGATGGAACGGCTCGCGCGGGGGATAAGCCGAGAGATGATCGGTCGACAAGCGGGAGAGAGAAGGTCGACAAACTTCCCGACGGAGTTATGAAAAGGACTTAAAACTTCACAGCCGGCTTGCGCGGATTCATTGTGGCCGAAGCGACTTAAGTAGGTTTTATACCTTTCGGAGGTTTACATAAATTAAAAGATTTATCCCCGAATTGAAAGCCGCGGTTCCAAGTCCGGGCGGTCTTTCTCTCTCTCTCTCTCTCTTCGCTTCCGGCATCAAACAGTATTTCATTTCACCGACGGAGTCGTTCTCGTGTTCCACCCCGAGAAACTTTAAGTGTTATCGTAATGCGGATATTGTCTTGCGCATTGCCAAAATGCTGTTACCTTGTCCCGCAGAGAAAGAAGTTAAAAGTGGTTCGACGAAACTTGCAACAGCAGAATTTCAAGAAGCAAAATTCGCGAGAGACTGCGAGCGGTTCTCCGACTCGCGACAGTTTAAGTCTACGTCTAACGTTATTTCGCAGGAAGACTTTACAAATTTATCATTAATCTCCATTAGTTGCAACTACCATTAGTTTGCATATTACTTTAAATGGGGCGAATATACGCAACTGATTATACAAAATTTCGGAATGGGAGAGCGTTATTAGCGTATTAAAAGGGAAACCGTGTCGCGTGATTATTTCAGAATCGCGAAATTCATTTGACACTTATGACGTGTAGAATTAAACTAATGAAGCAATTTCCCAGTTTGCAAAAAGCATCACGCGAAGAGCTCGCCGGTCACGACGAATGTCGTTCGATTCTGCGGCTGGACGTTTGTCAAGTACGAGCACACGTGTCATTTATCGCAAGCATTGACCGCACGCTCGTCCGAGTTTCACGCGGCATGGAACGTACGCGAACTGCGTTTTACCTAAAACAACTCGATCAGATCGACGTCGTAAACCGCGCCACATGTGACACGAAGCCGTACGTAACGATAGGATTGACGGTACCGTTCGTGTGTAGAGTATTTACAAATATACATCGGAGGCTTAAATCTAATCGTACAGCATTCAAAAAACCCAGTAAAAAGCTTTGATTGTAGATGTTATTGCAGCAACACGGACGCGCATAACGTACATCGAAACGAACGATATCATGATTTGCTCGCAACGCTTTGGACTAATTTAAATGCGTTACTATAAAATATATATCTGAAGAATCTAATATTTCAAAAAATCTCTAGATAAAAGTAATACTCTAATTGTAAATAAAAAATTTGCGCGGTATAACAATTTTGAAGGACAGAAGTCAATTTAGACAAAATCAAGCAATTAATCGATCATACTTTCCGAAAAGTAATATTATCCCTAGAATCCCTTTTACTTCAATTCCGATCACGCCAAGTTTCTTAAATCTGCAGAACACATTTCAAACGTGAGCTTGCGAATATGCTGGTTGGAGGGATAAAAATCACTTACTGTGCACGCGAAATTAGAGCAAAATTATCGTATTTTTTTTTAGCATAGATCTCGAGATTTCTGGATTGACAGCGTAAATTTTGTTTCGGAGCGGCTGCAATCGGGAACTTATTTATAATTAGATGTCGCGCAAGAAGAACATCGTTAGATTTTTTTATCAAGAGAATTTGTTTTCAAAGAAATGTAATCGAAAGCATGCTTGACGCAAAATTCCTGAATAAAGGAAAATGGTTGCGCTCGATTTTCATGCAATGAACAGTTACGTTCGATTGATTGATTTTATGCACTTGGCATCGAGACGCTACCGCATCTCTTGATGATTTAATATTATATCTTCAATAATTTAATATTATCGGATTGCAAAATACTGCCATCAAATTATTCTCTCTCTCTCTTTGCGAATTTATAATTGTTATCATAAGCTTATAATTGTATATTATTATTTAATTACATTATTCGCTTTATAAATGAAGCATTTTTAAACGTTGTCCAAATGCTTAACTACATTACACATACATGCTTTCTCAAACGCGCTAATCACTTTGCTTATATTTGAAATCCGATGAAGCTACCGCATTTTCGACGCAGACGTGAGATGCTCACATTATGTCGATCAAATATTAGTTGAAACATGAACTTTGCGATTGCGAGGAAAGTCATGAAACTCTGTGCGGGTTAATCAAACACAAAACATAGATCATACTTTGCATTTCTGTGCGTTTCCATCTCGCTGTAAAGGCCTGATGGAGGATATGTTTGTTTTTTCTCCAAAATTGAAACCAACAATAACAAATTTATAAATATATAAATGTGATGTCTTGGAAGATTATATTAGTTTTAATTTCTGTGTTCTATGATGGACTGATATTGAAGACAAATAAAGTGAAAATACTTACCAGTGCAATTCTTTTGCATCAAGATGCTGTAATGCATATTGTATTGTACTCCTTAAAATTCAAAGCTGTTACTAAATATTATTACAATTTAAGAATTAATACATATCCATAAATCACGACAATATTGAATGTGTCTGGAATATAAAACGTTTATATCATCAATAAACGCGATAACGTCTCGTGCCATAATCTTAAAAAGTGATAAACATATTTTTTTCTGTAGTAGGATTGTTGGACACTAGACTTTGTTAAAGTACTAAACAAGAAAAGTAAATTAAGTACTTCAGAAAAACTTCCACTCTTTTTCTTCCAAGCAGTCTCAGTCCTGTTAAACGATGCTCCATGGTTGGTTGGTTTTGCTGGAAGTACAGCACGATCGTTGATCCACACCTCGCAGATGGAAAAGTCTTAAAGAATATTGCATACAGCCGCACTGATCATTTTAAGAAAAAAAAAATAAGTGTAGTATTAAATCGCTCGATTGGTTGATTCGTAGGCAGCTATTGCACCGCGTACTTGATATGTTTGAAAATTCGATCACGATTTCACGCTTGACCACAAAACAGAGGACGTAAAAGATTGTCAAAACTTAGGACACGTACATATACAGTATTGCAAGAAGCTCAGCACAACTTCCGTCTGAACAGAAATCTTTTGAACGTAATACGAAACTCGATGAGTTCGAAAAAACGAGCTTCTCACTTCATCAAGCGTTTCTCTTTTATCTCATGTTTTCCATTTACTAAATTTAATTTTTACTTTTTTTTTATCTTTATCTTTTATTCTTTTGTAAGGTATATTAATTTCACCCATATTGTTATCTTTACGCTTAAGAGAAATCGATACTCTGCGATAGTATGCATTTATACATCACGAGCCCGTAAATCCTGATGTGGCGCTTTTGCGCTCGATCGAGCTATGAAACCGAGAATTGTGTTTCCGATCTTCGTATACTCCATCGTCATTGTTCCAAGTCCACCTGATTATTCATACGATTCGTAACTGGTGGCATTGGTATCGGAATATCTCGACAAATCCTACATATCAAAACGCGCCGAAGCGGTTGGAACAAGTTCCGGAATTTCGCCATTCGATCGAACCTCGATGCTCGCAAGTCAAATCTGTATGTGTGTGTGTGTGTGTGTGCGACACGATGAAATCGTAAAATAATATATATCAGGAGTTCTCAATTTCTGCACGTTCACTCTCCGTTTATTATTTATGCTTTGCTTACTACATAAATTTTTGCAGATAAGTAATATAACGTAACACGAAATTCTCTTTGAAGAATCATAACAAGATATTCGAAAATAAACTTTATTAAATTATCAAAATTAATAAATTTAAATAAAAACAGGTATATGAAGTATTTCATATATATGTGAACTTGCCTGCATTTTATCAATATTTATAAACTCTTCATATAGCTTATAAAATATATGTTTGCTTATACAATTTGATTTTAAGAAATTTGTGTTGTCATAATTTGATTATGATTCAACTACTATTTATTTTTATAAAGCGTTTAATTATTACTTAAAAGCGTTAAAAAGACATATATTGTAAGTTACTGATCGTTCAATGACTTTAACAAAATAGAAGTATGTAAACAGTGAACAGAATGTTATTATAATGGAAGATTAATATGCAAGATGAAGGGAGCGCTAAATTGAGAAACCCTGAGGAATTTGTACATATAAATATCGAGAGACTAATCATTTAAAAATTTTCAAAATATCAAAAATTCTTTCTCCCGTGAAAGACGATTTAACAGCGAATTTATATTTATTCTCGGAAAAATGCGAGTTTTCCCAAAAATAAAGATCATGATCCCAAAAGCTTCGATCAACCATTTTTCTCCTAAATATGTTCACGTTCAGAAAAATATCTTATTCTCTATGCAGGGGCTTTAGTAAGTATCTTGCTAACTCAGAAATAATTACATTCACCGGCATTTGATAACATGAGTAACTCATTAAAGAACGTTCAAGCTAGCGTTTCCAAGATACACTGTTCCCAAAAGTTAATCTTCCTCCATGTTGTCCTAAAGCTTCTGCCCCGTACTTGGTGTCACCCTGTATATCGTGAAAGGACGTAAATTTATTGAATGTATATTAGTGTATATTATATAATATATATATCTTTCTCTCTCTTTTTCTCTCACATTTTTTCCTCTCTTCCTTTCACTCTCTTTTTTTCTCTAATTTCTCTATGTGTACCGAAGTATAAATACATACAATTACACTGCGACACGCAAGTGTGTTATGCATGTTTCTGTCGTCGTACAAACGGCGGTTTCGGTTGTTTTTACTTTGAGCGAAAAAATATTGCTATAACTTATATCCTACGTTAATACTGTCATGGCGTACTTAATCATTCAGATGGAGACGTATAGTAATATATGCTCGCATAATAAATACACCTCTAACAACTTTAACCCTTCGCGCTCCATCCACCTCTCCCGAATCTCATTGTCATTATTACCTGCGAATTTAAACTATCTTCCAGGGATGTAACCGCCCTTATCAACGCGCGATAATTACACTTCAACACAGAGCTAGCCTGTCTCTAACGAGTCCTTCGGGCCCCGTAAACGCTTGCCGCATGTGATTTGTACAGATTACCTAAATTTCCTGCTAATTTGCGCGATACTGCGTGGTTGATCGACGCGGAGTATTTGCTTTTGCTTCGCAAAGCCTTACTTAGCGATTACTTGAGCTACCCGTGCGAGAATTCGATTCCAACGTTTAAACGTGTATTCTAGCGCACGTGTATGTATGTGTGTGTGTTCTCTATAACGCGTCATGCCACGATAGTGTTCAATATCACAGTGCACGCATTTTCACGCACATGGACGCGATGAAACGTTGCTGCATTCGATAACAATAAATTTACCAGCGTACAATTTTCGCTTTCTGATCGCGTGTCAATTTTATCCAAATGAAGGAATATCTTCTTCATCTTTCCATCATGAATGCATAATCAATGCATAATCAATGAGTAATATTTTCAGTGATATTGCACATTTATCCTTGAGTGTCGTGAATATGAGAAAATATATTAATATTTAAATATTTTATATACATGCAAAAAATTTAGTTAAAGAGAGATATCATTTTATACCCATTAGTTTTATTACTTTTTCGTAATCTTTATATTCAAATTATTTTCATCGAATGCATTGCTCGTGTATGATATTCATCCAAAATAATGCCTTTCTTTTTTTTCTACGTCGCGGACCGTATCTCCTAAGCATTAGAAGATAAGAAATGTTTTCTGAGACTTGGCTTTTCTCATTCGCTTGGAAAACGATTGACACGCAACGGAACGCGAAAACCGATAGGCAAACGCAGCTGCTGAGATTCCAAATACAAGAACAACAGTACCTGTTGCGAGCTTGCCGAGAGTCTATAGTCTCGTTGTTACATCACAAATACGACGATTTACGACGATTCACATCGAGTTACGCGTGCTGTCCTGTATCTCTTCTTTAGCGATGGAAGCGGGTAAATCGCTCGCTTATATGCTGATCAGCTTGCGGAAGGCCTTACGGAATTCGGGGTTGAACACAGTGTATATTACGGGATTCACGAAACTATTCATGTAGCCCAACCAAGAGGTGACGATGAAGGCTGTAACACCAGGCTGACAAGCCTTTGTCAGCTTCGTGCAAATTGCGTCCATGATGTTGCAAGTGAAGAAGGGCACCCAGCATATTAGAAAGACACCTGGTGACAATTATTATGTTAATCAAAGATTAACGAGATTAGCGAGATAAATATGTTATGTGTATGCACACATAATGAGATTAATAATTTCTATTTTCTATAAATGTAACAATATCTAACTATTACTCTTAATTTCTGACACACTCGAATATTAATTATAACTATAGCTCAATATAAATGCTTCCTGTTCTCTTTGATAATTGTATTTAAATAATTAATAAAATAATAAAAAGAATTTAATATAAATTATTATATATTTGATTATTTTGATATATAAATGCTTTATACATTTCACGTTTGTATTGCTTCATTAATATTTTAAATCTTGTTTAAATTGTTTAAATTGTATATCTAAATAAAGATATATTACTATAAATATAGATGCTAATTATTAATTTAAATAAAATGATCAAAAAGTTTTACCATACAACCATAAGTAATATAATAATGCAATGTTGCAAATACAAATTTAATTTTTCATTTCTGTTTCTTCATTTTTAATTTATAATGCAATATCGTAGGAATTATGAAATGAATGCGTTCTAAATTAATTATTATTTTCTACAAAGCGAAGTACCTTGAGCTTTAGCACTTTGTTTGCAAAATACATTCTGTTAACGACTTTAACACACCAAGAACCGCAAAAACTTTCAGTGTCTGTTATTAACTTATCCTTTGATGTCTTATCAGAAATAGTTTATTGAAATACAAACTATCCATCTAATCCTCTCTGTTTTGTCATCTAATCTTACAGTGGACTCTATTTGAAATGTAAAACAAGTAATACCAAGATTTTCACATTGATGTAGAGAAGGGATTTAAAGCCTTTTCCTTTATAATAATACGCGATATTCTTCACGATATTTTTCGTACTGATTTCAATGTTTCAATGTTCAAGTAAATCTACATTTCAAGCACTAAAAATAATTTTGTATCGACATTTTACTGTCATTTATTTATTACTCGTAAGAAATAGTTACAAGGATAAATTGCTCGATCCCAATCGAATCGTCATGCCAGACATGTAACTAATCTCCTGATCTCTCGATGTTTTTCTTAAACCACTCGCCTATCCACTCAGCCACGTTCAGACTTTCACGTATACTAGAGATAGAGATCCATTTCCAGTATCGCCGCTCTTTATCGTTCTCGCTTCTAACTCGCGAGTCCACGAGCTCATCAATAATAGATGCGAAACGGAGCGAGCCGAGCTACTTATCAATGCAACGGCACGCGAGCAACTTACCTAACACGATCGCTAGAGTCTTCGTAGCCTTGCGCTCCTTCTTGGCTGAGCTCTTTTCTCTCTTCTTTTTACTAGCCTTGTTAGCCTTGTATATTGTAAACCTTGACGCCGTTGCGTTCTTCCGGTCCTTCTTGCAGGCGGACGACAGCACGCTGGGAGTCCTCGCGAGCTGCAGCGGCAGGAGCGAACCGGCGCTCTTCAACCGCTTCAGCTCTTGTTTGTTCGCGCCGCCATTGTTACCATTCCTCTTCATCTGCGTGGACGAGGACACGCTGGTCGCGCCTCGCGTTGGTGGTGGTGACGACGAAGTCGACGAGGACGGCGGCCCCGACGTGATCCGCGGATTCGGGCTCGGACTTGAATTCGTCTCGAGTGGCTCGTGGATCATCGCGCTGCTCGCTGCACCGTCGTATCCGCCGGAGTCCTGCCGCGGCACATGTGGTGCTCCGGTCAGTTGGGCCTGTGCCACCGCGCTGAAACGACAACTGCCATTCGAGTGTCAGAAAGACCCGGTACTCACTCGCTTCACGTTAGAGTTTAAAATCCGTACTATCAATCTCAAGTGAATCCTGGTCAAGAATCCGAGATCTCACGAGAAGAAAAACGCAAAAGTTACATAATACAAAAAGATTTTTAGAAATCTCATTTGATATCATTATTGTTTTCTCATTATTGCTACGAAACGAGTGCGCTCAAAACGATTCTAGACAAAATTTTCAGATATTCTTGCTCAATGCAATATTTTTGTGCATATCTGTATCTAATCTCAGAATCTTGTATTTAAATTTGAATAAAAAATTTTCATGTATTCTAAATTTTAAATGATAGTTTTAAAATCTTCTTTATTATTTATTAATAATTTTACACATACATTATTTCTTTGTATTTACTAAGTTTTGTATTTAATATGTTTGCGTTCTTATACATTTCTGACATATTATCTAACATATTACGTTTATCAATGTTTTGATAATGTAATAAAATATAAAAAAAACAGTACAGGAAATCGGATTATGTAACAGATAATAATCTGAATTAGGGAAGAATACGTGTTAAAATATGCATGCAAATAATAATAGGTTTACATCTTTCAGCAGTAAGGATACAGAAATAATATCCTAAACAAATATACAGCAAGATTCAATTTATTATATTATACATATATAAAAGAATATTTTTAATATCTTTTTACGTACTTTACTGAATTTTAATAATCATCGGTTAATATGTTTAAATAATTTTATATAATTATTTTTATATAATATTAAGATAATAAAAACCACACACAACTTGTTTTCCACCAAAGTTATATGTTACATTTCTTCTTTTTCTTTTTCATATAATTCTTTAGAAGCATAATTAGAAATGCGAAATTTCACACGTGTCGAAATATGCGATAGTTTCATTCAAGCACTGAAAATACATACTAATTAATAACCGTGAAATGTCCATGTGCTGATTGGTCCATTTTCAAAGGTAACACGAGCGGTTAGATGCAAATTGTTCGCGGACGCCGGTACAAAGAGGCCACCCCATCACGATTAGCTCGCGAAGTTCCGGATTACTATCGGAGCGACGGGTTTCCGTTAAACGAGTACTGTGCGCGAGCTTTGAATAGAGTTTTGGAAATAGATAGATAGAGAGAGAGAGAGAGAGAAAACAGATGAACTCTCGCACAGTTCCAAGTGACCCCCACTGTACCACAATTGTCGAAAGAACGAAGAAAATAATTACGAGATCATCGGCTTTTCGCCGCTCGGCCAGCCTTGCTCCCCTTTACTCTCTTTCTCTCGATCTGCAAATTTTTTTTGTTCTTTTTTTTGTTTTGCTTCATCGTCCAATGCGCACGAACTTTCGAACGTCCGACTTGTCAGCCGTCCCGAATATCGACGTGCCTTCCTGTCCGAGTTTTCCGATCGGGCGAAGTTCCGACATCGCTCTGAATTGTCTTCGCCTTTTTTACCTGTTCGAGACAAATTACCGAAAGATTCTTTTAAAGAGTGAAAAATTGACAAAAATATCTCATTTCAAAAAATAAAAAGAAATAAATTTAATTAACCACGATATTTAAGAAATAAGTTTTTACTTTGTGAAAAATATAAAACTTTAGCTTAAATTGCTTTATATGTAAAATAATTTCTAACCAATTCTCTGGGAGAGATATTGTTTTATGTATATAAAATTAAAAATATGATTTTTGTAATTTGATAAAGAAAAACGTGCATATATTTCATTATTACAAGTATATTATTATATTTTGAAAGAGCAGGGACGGTCCGAAATAATAATCTACTACTTTGCCTAAAAAGAATTCTCAATTATTCTCACGTTACAGGTAATTTGAAGAGGACTCGAAACGGAAGGGTTACAAACCCACAAACTTTACGTCACGCAAGGCAGAAGTAATATTCTCTTAATTGAAGACTCCCAATTGGCCAATTAAATGGTAGGCCAAAACTTTTGATTGACTCAAAAGCCTTTTCGTGTCGCTTAGAAATCTTGAGAAAGAGTAGCGAAATAATTATAACTCACTGCGATCTACGTGCTCTCGTTACTTTATTTGTCTGCTTCACTTAACGGATCGCTTTTTACCTTTCGTGCCACTTGCCAGCTAACTGAAATTTCGCAAGTCTCATTTATTGTACAACATTAAGTAGGAAATAGTAGTTTCGAAATGGCATCCAAAAAGTTCATAGAATCGTTTGATGAAATTTTTCTAGATATATAGGCCAAGTTATACAAAAGAAATTTAATTTAGCCATTATCAATAAAATTCTTTAATTCTCTTTCAATTTCGCATTACGTACTTTTTTTAAATTGCAAGTCGCAACTAAGAATTAGAAAGGGAAGCTACTCTGTATGATAACGATACGAAGAACCTCAGATCGGATTATTTCTAGCAATGCGTAATAAAAAGAAATGCGAACATTTCTCTACGTTTTTTACTGTACGAATGAATATCGTATAATCATCTCGTTTGCCTTTTGGACATCCACGACTTTTTAACCATTCGTTTCATTTCTTGGAGCTCAGCAAAAGCAGATGGAAAGAGAAGTTGTATCTTGGTTATACAGATGCCCTTATTTATATAAGTCATTTTATAAGTTAATTCCGGTATTTCCCCTGTGATATACATAAAATAAATTTAATTTTAAAATTTATTCAATGTGCTTTATTAAGAGTACTTATCATTTATATTAAGTATTTAAATATATAAAAATGTCACTATTTAATGCAATATTTTTCTTTTAATAACGCTGTAAATAAAACTTTTAAAAGTGTAAAATTTTATATTATTTTAAAATAATCTTGTGTGTGTGTATAAAAATTGATGCATTAAATATTATATTGCAATTGATCTTAATAACTTCTACAATAATTATACATGTATAACGAGAAATTCGTAAATTAAAATTATGTCTGGACATAAAAATAATTCCGAATTTTTATTATGTCCCGACATAAATTAAATTTATTAATAAGAATCGCATATTTCTTAAGACAATTATTTTTAAAAAATTTTACATTGAATATCTTTTATATTATTTACATGGAATTTACATTAACATGGAATATCTTTTATATTATTAAAAAGTAAAAAGATGTGCTATAGACGTTTCAGAGACGACGCATCCATATAGCTTTTTGCATTGATAGTCAATGTGACGAGTTACGTCGCACAACGTCATGACAATGCGATCAGATATCATAGAAAGAAAATTCCGACATCTTCCTTCCGTTCGAAGCACGCGACGGGAAAGTGGAGGAACGAGTGATAAGAAGATATGATGAAATTCTTACGCTGCTTCCTCGACGACCGTGGCTAAAAAGAATTCCGTGCTCTTGTCATTGGAGATGACGACGACGGGATCGAGCGGCGTCTCATCCTCGTCCTCGTTGCTGCCAGAAGCGGTGTTCGTCGGTTCCTCGATCCCAGGTGCCACCAGGGCGGCCGCCCCCAGCGCCGTTTCCGCAAACCTTGCCACAAAATACCCACTACGTGATCTTAGTCAAAAGCCTCTAGAAAAGCCTCTACACCTATCATGCACTTCCTTGTTTATCCGGCATCCCTCAGCGTTAATCCAGCAAGTAGCGTATCTATCATGCACAAAGCGACGACACGCTTTTTCACAGCACCTGCAAGATCCTGAATGACAGAAAGTCGCTGTTTCTTTTTTACGGCGGATGTCTCGAACGAGTCTTTAATTATCTGTTACACGACAGCGATCAAGTCAAAGTATCGTGATAAGTCGCGATCCTTTCTCTTTAATTTTGAGAATGTAATAAATATATATATTTAAATACATATCTCCATCTTTATTTTTGTATTTGGCACTTAAACATTCACTATATTGAAAATAAAAAACATCATATTTAATCATATAAATATTCAAAATTTAACAGAAAGAAGATAAGGAAAAAAAGGACAAAGAAAGAGAGAAAAAGGGAGGAGCAAGGGAGAAAATGAGTGACTTTGATTGAATGCGCGCTGGTACAAATTAAAGTCTGTTGCACGTTAATTTATCTAACTGCAAATGTATACTTGCGTTTTGATCGATAATGTGCTCATATATTCTCTCAATGTAATAATTTGTGTTGAGCATTTCATTTGTATTTAATATAAGTTACAGCTTTTATCAAATATAAACCATTACGTTAATTTGTGTATAACAAGCTTTTAATATGCTAATAAATTCAACCGGAATTTGCTCCACAAATTTTTCAAAATAATAATCTCTCTCACAATATCCAAAATTTGCGAATTTTCTAAAAAATTGAATATTCTGTAAATGGCATTATCAAAACTTTGGCTGCTTCGATAATATAGAATTGCGTTACAATGTTTAATTTCCTTGAACTCGCGCAAAATTTGTTTTGCATTGCAAAATAATTCATATATTCGGAGACTGCGATTTGAGGTGCCATATAATCTTTATTAATACTCTTTATTAATGCGCAAATCGGAAGCTGTTAAATTTTACATTATCGAACTTCGAGATGATAGTATCCGCGAAATGATAGTATACTTCGACACAGTGCCGATACGTTTAAAAATCGCCTACTCGAAGCATGACGCAGCATTTCCACATTCATTTTTGTACGCATAAGCATACATTTGAACATAAATTTTTCGCGATAGAGGAAAATTCTTACATAAAAAAATTAATTTTCACTGTTAAGGATTCATTAAAAAGAGTTATGATAGAGTAATTTAATTTAACTCTAATTTTGTATGACTTAAATTAAAAATAATATCTTAATAATCTATTGCTAAAATAATAGAAGGCTATCAAAAATATTTGAAGATATATGTCTATTTTAAAAAATACATATATGTATATATTTATTCATTTTTAAGAATTTAATATAAAATAATAAATTAAGAGAATTTCTCTAGTAACATTTGTTTTAACACCAAAAAAACTTTTAAACGCGTTTAATTTAATTAAAATTATCTCACAAATATAAATTATCTCACAATTATATATATATAAAAAAAAACATTATTATTCTGTTGTACGAATTTATGAAATTTTAGTGTGAAACGATGTTTTTCCTTTCGTATTTATCTCATTTTCTCATCATTTTTCCTCATCCTCGTTAATCTTAAGCAAGCAATTTCAGATTTACATATGTCACCACGTGAAATAATTATTAATTGTACTGATCTCCGACCTGAACATAACCTTGGGATAAGATACACGTGCCACGGCAACAGGATTCGTGCATTAGATGGTCAAGATAAATATCAAAATTTCGGTGCTTTCGACCGAACCTCGGTCCACGCGATAACAAAGTCGATAAAGGGATAACGTGGCCAGCGTGGGTGCATGTGGGCGGATTAACCGGGATGCCAGATTATGTCGGATACATTGCACCCTAGAGAGATATCAAAATGCGAATGAAGTTACCAAATTGCGACTGCGACTGTAAACACCTAAGTTTAATTTATCGTATGCCGCCGCCGTCATGCATCATGCGTCATTGTAAATGTCATCTTTGTCAACATTGATCAAAAGTAATTATCAATTTTCCGAAACGGGTTATCTTTAATTAATTTAATATTATTTTAATTAATTAAAAAATTAATTTAATTTTAACGCCAAACAAAATTTCCGTACAAAAAATATTTTTTTGTATTTTTTTAAAGNAATCATAAAAATAAAATAAAATTTAGAAACTATTATTTCAGACAAGCAAACATGCAAAAGTCTGTAGAAACTTTATAAAGCCTGGAAGAAATAATTAATAACAAAACAATATTTTGCAGATATTTCAATTGAAACTATTACAATGTAGATACTTGTTAGATCCTGTTATTATTAAATTAAATTACATTTTATATTATTTGTAAATGTTTAAGAATTCTTTCTGTGTTCATAGAAAATGCTATTTTGCTCACGGAGAAATATTAATTAAATTTATTAAAGTGATATTATTAAAATTATAATAATTCAAAAAATTTTTTTCCTACAGTGCAATTCTTTGCCAATATGTTGTGATAGAATAAGACTCGTGAAAATACTTTTTAATGATTAATTTAAATGAATTAATTTAAACGACACTTTTCGTGTGTGATGGTCAGTTTCAGTTCTCAGCCATTCTTCCCTAGTACGTGTCTTTCTCGCGTTCAAGCGCTTAAATACTTAGATTTCCTGCACTCTTCGCTAGAAGGAAGGTAAACAGGAGTTTGTTGGAAAATTTCGTTTACCTTCGTAGTACTCCCGTCGGGTAGTCTCAAGTACTTAACGAAGCGCCTTAATATTTTTCGAAAATCTTCTTAGCTAGGGATGTCGAGTATTTACGAACGTATACGTCCGCTAAGCTTCACGTGGGTCTGTGTAAACTGTGTAACGTTGTTCCAAAAATACCGCGGTTCTCTTCTTTCGAAACGAATTCAACAATTACTTCGATCAATTTGTAATTGAGTAGTCATGAATAAAACTTTGATTGAACGCTACGTTTCGCTTGTAACTTTTTAATTTCCAATATTAAATATCTTTCTAACTCTATATCGCGAGAATTAAAGTTTCCTTAAATAGAAAACAATTTTAATTAATCGAAATATAAAAGCTTCTTATCTGCCGTTAGAATTTAATGCGCTGAAAGTTTTTAATTCAACGTTATGATATGATCATTTTTTCCAATTAAATATAACATCCATAACGTAGAAAAGTGATCATACTGCCTGGGCACGCTATATTTTACAGAAATTGTACGTGTCTGGAATTGTATATGTTTTGTACATGACGGAACAGATGGACATGTTACAAAATATTTTATATTTCTTTAAAGCCATCATCGTGATACTTTGCGAGGTAAATAATCCTTATATCGAATTCACGAGCTGCAGGTAACGTTATATGCGATTCCAATGCATCGGTAAATGGTAGTGCACATAAATAAATACGAATACTATTATCTCGGTTTACGATATTATGCTCGTGCGCATTTTATGCAGTTGCGGATATTCACTTTGCATGATGACTATAAAATATTATGAAATACTATTATATTCCAAATGCTATATTTAGAATAGCATTTTTATCTCTTTAAAACGTAGAATAATAATCATTGTTATATCTAAGTGCATATTTCTATATTAATAAATTATGGTAATGTAAAACGTAAAATTATTCTCTCTCCTATTCCTCTAATCCGATTCTAATTCCATTCGCCACTTTTATGCATATCAATCGAATCGCTTGCTTGATGAGCCATCATCTTTCCATTATAAATGTCAATAGAGAATACCTTTCTCGATAATTTTCAATTCGCATTACTTTAACGCGAAAGAAAGAATAAGAAAGACGTAACGTCTTTCAAGTAACGAGAGTCATGTCTGAGAAAGTACGCAAGCAAAAAAAAAACCGACGATTAAGCGGCGTACAAGTAGTTTGCTATTCAAGACGAGGTTGCCCTCGTCAGCACGGCGGAAATGAAAGCACGTGCGAGCGGAGGCGTGCGAGAAAAGCGAATTATCCGGGGATGTTTGGGACTTAACCCTCGGTCGCCCCGTCTCTCAGCTCGCGTCGCGCCAGCTGGCACCAATCTCCGCGAGAAATTGTCTCGTTGGAATGCAAGCCTTACGCGGTCGCGAAAATTGAAAAGAATAGTTGCGCATCGTGCGCGCGACGTGCTCCAAATGTCAGCAGGCTGTCTTCACGCTTATCGCGCCGGCAAACGATCCGGATAAGGTCGCATAAGAGAGCGCATGAATAAATTTTCACCCACAATATTTTTCCCACGGAGCGATTTGTCTGCAAACGTGAGAATCGCGCAAATCGATTCTAATTTAAATCTGTTACATATAATGTCATTTATTTATGCTAATATATTAATGGTATTATTTATGCAATATGATACATTTATGTATTACATTAAAGACGAAATATCTTTTAAGTATATAATTGCAATAATTTATATCAAGATAAAACCGTCGAAAAATAATACAGTTTCTAATAGTTAATTTTACAGATAAATCTGCTGCGATGTTAAAAATTTGACAGTCAAGGAAAAAGTATCAAGAGACATAAAAAAAATTAAAAATTTAGGGATTTATAGAGCAAGAGTCCAGGGTTGAGAATGCAATGGTTTAAGGATACGTAAAAAAATATGCATATATGTAAAGGATTTATAAATTGTATTGTGTTTATTCTAATCATTTTTACCTTAAGATTATTGATTAGATAAAAAATATGAAACAAATGTCGAATCAAATAATGAAAACATATTTTTAATTTGATTTATCTGTATAAGATATTAATGTCTAGATTTTAATTTAGATTTAATCCAGATTTTAATCGAGATGTATTAGGATTCTATTCGTCTTTTTCTTCTTACAAAATTGCATGAAATTGTAAATACAATATATTGGAGTAAGGAAGCAGAGACGGCAATATATATATGTATGTGTGTCTATGTGTAATATTTGCATGCTTATCATGCACAACATTAATTATAATAAAAGATACAGCATAACACATTTTTCATTTACTTTAAAATAAATAAAAGATACATTTAAAATTGGAACAACAAGAAATAAATTTTCCCAAAAAATTTAATTATTACAAAATTAATTATAAAGTTAATATAAAATTTGCATTCCTGTTTTTGATTAAGTACAGAATATTTCATTATAAAATCACATTTATTTATGTATGTTTATGTATACATATATGTAAATTAAGAAATATTTTTAAGACAGAATTATAAAAAAATTTGTCATTTTGCTGTAACTTTTACAATGTAAAAGACAATACTTAAAAAATAAACGGGTAATACACTCGAGTACTCACCTACGCGTGTGTGCGATATTTTCGATAATGCTCCCCGGTTTTATATCGCCTAAATTCGGTTTTTTGCTAGCACGAGCCCTTTTCGCTCTGTTTCGCAGAGCCTGAAACGGTCAATTGAAAATCTACATTGTAACGTAAATCAGACGAGGGGTTGCAAACTCGAGACGTAAATGTATAACATAAATCTTTGCGTGAGATTTCTGTAGATAACATCCGAGACGAGTTATCGAGCACCTATCTACGGATAACGAGATTTATTTCGACAGTTTTACGAAGAAAT
Source organism: Tetramorium alpestre (assembly GCA_021460005.1). Classification (NCBI taxonomy): domain Eukaryota; kingdom Metazoa; phylum Arthropoda; class Insecta; order Hymenoptera; family Formicidae; genus Tetramorium; species Tetramorium alpestre. The sequence goes on from JAJVSH010000004.1 coordinate 617,762, forward strand.
CTCCATGCTACTAAAGCATTCTAATATTTCGCTGTTGATTTAATTGCATTAAAAAAAGTTTCGCTCTTGTTGTTAAAAAAGATATCATACACATTTCTCGATATCCGTATTTTACGTTCTTGGAAAACACATTCATTTTTTTTTTAGAAATAACATATCGATATTCTTCCTATAGATAATTATGATAATGAAAGGGACACATTCTAGCTATTTTTTATTTTTTGCAATAATGCTGCTTTAAAAGTATGAGGTCTTAATGAACGAATAAATCATTATAACATATGTAGCTATTGTGAATAGCTATTCGCATTTGTTTTTCATTTATATTTGTTTGCAATATTTTTAATATTTGAGCAATTGAAATGTGGAATTTATTTCAATTAATTATGTTGAGAGTCGAATCACAAAGTTAAAAGAGATGCAAATAAATTTTAATCAATGAGAAGAAAAAGTTTATTTGTATCTTGTTATCGTGAACGTAAATCGATTTACCTAAAAAGACTATCGTTCATTTTGAATGAGACAGAGAGAGAGAGAGAGAGAGAGAGAGAGAGAGAGAGAGAGAGAAGGAGAGGGAGGAGATGCTTGCTGTTGCACAAAAATTCTGTTTTCTATTTTTTTTAAATTTCACTAGATCTTTCTTCTGAAAACCTGATTTCTTTGAAAATATTCTCCTTTCCATCTAAAGTTATGTCCTTTACACTTTTTACAAGCTCCACAAAGTTCAGCAGAAATTTACAGCTGACAGTGATGCCGTCAATGATGCGTTCCGGTTTTATGAAGGGTGTGAGCTTATGATATGATATAATATCGCACGCGAATGACGCGGTAACATTATATTGAAAATATAAAGGTCGTATATCAATATTATTACGGTATTTCACGCTGGTATTATGCGTACAATTGCCGCAAGTATGAAATTAACAGTCCAATCGAAATATTCTGTATGCTACAAACGCGGAAATTGTTCGACTAGCCGTATTTACGATCCACCGCAATATGATAGCAACCGCTGTATATAAACCGCAGTGCACTTTGCTCCATCTGCGTCCGAGATTAATCGCATAAAATTTGTACGTGATTTTTACTATAAATATGTCGAACACGAGTAATTCGAGACAGATGGACGAAGGTGATTTTATAAGTGTGTTTATAGCAAACACCTGTTCGCTGTAAAGCCACATCTCAATATTTAAATATGTGTTTGATTTTCGAAACACATTACATTTCAGTCGCATGTAGTTATGATTTTATGTCGACTGTATTACAATTGTTATACCATATTATTATTTTTGTCATATATTTCCTCTATTTTAATTCCAAAATAAAATATTAAAGAATTCCGACAATAAAGTTGGATTAATTTTAGCGATACCGCACGTAGAACACACGTGATAATTAAATTACGAAGACAGTGGATTCGCCTTTACGAGAGCTACCTTTCATGGCACTGCCAATTTCGCGATCGGTTCACGTTTCTGAAGTAATCATAGAGATAAAAGAGGCACGAACAAATTTTTGCCCTTTTGTAATCGAGCTAGAGATAATTTCCTTTACGTCTTGTCATCGCGTGCGTGTGTCGATTCAGTTACAAAGACAGCTATTGATTTCTTTTTGGAGCAGAATCTTTGAAATAGATTTTCACTGCGCGGTCTTTGTGCAATTGCTACGCCACGGTTATATTACAAAAGCCATATGCTTTAAAATTCATCGTAGTTAGAATTTTAACGTCGCGAATTTTTTGTTCAAGATTTTTTATCTCATAGCGGTATTAAATTTCCAATTTTATTCGAAATATAACGATATATCAATCGCAATTACATTTAGAAATTTGATTTTTAAATTGCAGATTTTTGGTTATTACATCAAAATTTATTCACGTCGTTCGCAATTTGTATTGCGATGGTAATGACGGTTTATTTAATCTACGTGTTCGTTTAATGCGCAATTTCGATTACCCGTATGATCCTATATTTTCCGCTAACCGGCTTGACCTATTAATATCAGCGTTTCTCAACCTTCAGTGAAGAAACTTCTTTCGCGTTTACTATGCATGTGCGAATGAGAAAATTTAACGATAAAAATTTCAAATTAAATAAAAAAGATAGTTTCCTAAAATTTTATAATTCTAAAATCTAAAAATAAGGATGATTGAAGATGACTATGTATGTTAATATACCGATTAGTAAATTACTTCGCATGCATTGTTCAGTCGATTCTTCAAGCATGCAAAAAAAATATAGCTTTACGGCATTTTAATATGCCGCAAGAAAATCACATCGTTCTCACCTTGAATATATTGTAGTAAAGAAATACCATGATGATGCACGGTATGTAGAAGCTGGACAGGCTCGAGTAGATGATAAAATCCGTATTGTAGAACAGACATTGGTCCGGTATCCGGTTCGGAGTGTTATTCAGGCCTAGGACAATCGGACTGCCGATCGCGGCCGATATCGCCCAGACCAACAGTATCGTCAACCATACTCTTCTATTGTTCTTGTGCTTCGCGTACTTTATCGGCTGGGTCACTGCTATGTATCTGCAATTCAAAATCGGTTCGCGTACGTTGCAATTCCCTTCCGTACGACGGATATTATATCGTTAAAACTATCCATGTAGATCCAATGGTTCTTGTCTCATCCGTCCTTCAGAATTCCTATCTCGCACGTATTTGTTGTGCTGACTATTATCATTATAATAAATTGTCGCTTTGACAGAATTATTTTGGAATAAAGCAAAAATAAATTTTAAAAGTACACATATGTATTTAAAGTATAATTAAAATTTCAAATGAATCTAAAAATTCACTATTTCAAAAATATCAATAAAAAATTAGTTTTATAACAATTTGCTTTAAATACACGCTTTTATCGTTCGTAAAAATTCGTGATTGATTCATATAAACTTCCTACGAAGAAATGAAAAGGCCATAAAAGGCTATTTTCAGAGCATTGTAGTCGGGGATTTCCAAAGTTCGGAAGAGATGTAGAACAATCTTAAAGCCTGAAGTTTCTTTGCAACACTCTTTCTCAAAATATTTTTAGCTTCTGACATCGCTTGTAGCAATCAGTCATTACGATTCTTTCAAATAGAAAATTGCACGAAGTGCATAACTTGCGCATTTATGTGTTTTTCGTTGCAATTTAACTAATAACAATTTATTTCTGTAGAGTCGAGTATGAAGGCGGTATATAGCACTCTCGTCATATGTATCATCAAGCACTCTTGAATCTCTTGTTCATCCTGTCATCAATTTACTATGTGACAAACCTCTTGTCAACTACTACCATAACAGAACAAAGAAAGCAACAGGGGAAGGGAATAAAGGTTCTCGTTATTCTCATCCATAATTCAACGACACAAAATCAATTAAACGTAGTCGAAATGCAATACCGTTCAAAATGCAATCTATATGCACTTTTCCAGTTTACATACTTTTTTAGGAGCATTTAAATACAAGACGTTTGTTAATTGTATTTTAAATTTTCAAAGAATATTGTTCGATATATGTGCAGGATTAAATTCTTTTAATAAAAATTCTACTAATTATANATAACAAATAATCTTATTATTATTAAATTATAATTTTTTTAATATTATTATATTTCAATTTTATAATTTTTTTATAATCTTTTTCCGAACAAAAAAAAGAATATGACAAGTTATTATATATTTGAGATAGTAAACTTAAATCTACGTAGTATATAAAGCAGTTTTAACTATCTATTCTTCTTTTATGGCTAATCACGATAAACCTTCATTTCATCAGAAAGATTATTCCCAGCAAATTTAAACATACTAGTATGTCTAATTCTTCTATCAACGACTTACATTCCGAGCACAAGTCCTAGTTTTGTCTGCGTTCTATTCAAGGCACGTAAACCAGTAAAATCAGCCTACACCTCACTTTTTCCTGATTTCCAAACTTTCCCGGTAGTCACCGAGACTTTTTTACGACCATGAGAATTGGTGAAAGCACATGCTTGAACGTCTATCGAAATTTAACGAAAAACGTGGACATCATCCAACTCATCAAACGTGGGCAAAATCGTAATCACATCTCTAAATTAAAAATTAATTTTATTTATTAATCTTGTGCAAAAAATTTATTAGATCGTAAAATTTATTTGATAATAATACGTGCTACTTATTTATATTATTTTTTATTTTACAATATATGAAGGCCTTTTATTTTACAATATATTAAATTTTATTTGAGGCAATATTATCGGAAGTCATCCGTAATCTTATAATCGATATTGAATAATTTTAATATGCGAATCTTTAAACATTAAATGTTCAATAGAATATCCAGTGGAATGTAAGTTATTTCAAGAGAATTTCCAACCGATATCTCAAGATTAGTGTTTTGATTCTTGTGTAAGCAAAGGAAAACTGTTTACCTGTCTATCGAAATAGCCACGAGATTGAATATAGAGCTGGTGCTGCAAGTCACATCCATTGCGATATAAAAATCACAAACAAACCCAGGTAAACTCCAAGATCCGTTCACCTGCAAAGATAAATAAAAAAGTTCATTAAAAAAAAATCACAAATTATATAATTAATTATAAATCTACCTTATATTATACAATTATCGTAAGATTTTATTTCTTCTACCAATCAAATAAACTCTTACATATATTACTTTCTATTATTAAAGTAAATGTCATAGATTTTTAGTGCTACCACAAAATAATATTATTCAAAAATAGAAGACATCATTTTTAATCTCACTATAATGTGTATTATACATATTATTATTATCGTTCAAAATATATTCGTACTCTCCATCATAACGCATTTAAATGTCTTTTAATATAAATGCTAATACGAAAACTCAATTATGAAATCAAGGTAGAAGAATTAAAAGCATATACAAATCAGAAGCAGATGATGGAGCGATATTAAGTTTAAAATGGTTTTCTGATATTTAACTTATTACTGTTTTTATGTTCTGTGGCTGAAAATAATTTAAAATAAAAATTGTTTCGTTATAAGAAACCCTAGAGTCATGATGTATGCTTATTTGATATCTCTACATAATTTAAGAATATTTAAAATGCTTTTAAAATATGAAATGCATTATGTATACAGTGAAATCGCACCACTCTACTCAATTCTAAATAATGAAAATCTATATTATATGCATGCTGTTCATTAGCATGTCATAAATTTCTCATTGATACTTTTACATTGATTGTTTGTATTAATATCGAAATAAATTTATGAATTATATTTAAGATAATTCGTAATACAAATAACAAAACTAAAAAAGATCATAGATTGAATAATATGCATTCAATCCCTTAAGAACAAAAAGTGGAATTATTTTACATTTAGCACATTGCAAAAATGAATTTAATCTCGATAATTATCGATTTTATGGCCGAGTCGATGCATTCGTTTTTTTTTTTTTTTTTAAGCATTCTCATTTCATTCAGCTCTCCTCGCAGATGGAAATAATCGCGTCCGAAAATCACGCGCAGACCAAAACGATCGTACGTCGCACAGCGATTTTGCACATTGCTGGACAAGCATTGTGTGCTCGGCTGCCAACAAATTTTAAACGAGAACTAGATGCATCTCTCAAGCGAACTACAGTCCGCCGTATTCCGATTACATCGTGCGTTAGTGCAATATATGCGATGCGTTTTATCACCGTGGCCTATATTACGACACCGATTATTTATTTCGATTTCTCCATGCACCGCTCCTCACGAAATGTATCTCACGCGATAAGATTGGCTCCGTATTTCCTCCGTAAGTTTTCTCATGTTTATGGTATATATATTTATGATCGGGTGTGTATATGACAATAAGAGCAAAGAGTACCAGTATCCAGTACCAGATCAATAGATCGAATAAGATTCATATTTGCCCATATGTAAATATGATACTCGATAATTGAACGAAGAAATAAATAGCGTAGTGACTTGAAATAAAACGAATTTGTGAAATAAACTTTTATGAAAATAATTTTTATATATAAATAATAATAAGGTTTAGAATGCAATTAAAATTTGATATGTGTTATTCTTATAAAAATTATTTTCTGCCTAAATGCGTCACTATGAAATTGTGTTTCTGCAAACGTTAGGTAAAAATAATATAGAATAGCTTTGTTATTTCAAATTGAAAGATCTTATTAGGAGATTGAGATGTATATTCTTCGTATTTATTGAAAAGGCGAGTCGTTTGAGAAGGAGACAAGTATTGTTATTCAAATATTTTAGTTGATAATTCGAGAGATGAGCTCTACACCTCCTTTTCGACGTTCCACTAGTTTTCTCGACCAGTGCGTCGTTCTGCTCTTTTTGTCCACTGAGAAAAGCGCACCTACTCGCTGCCCTCGTGGATTCTCTACAGCGGCAGCCAGAGAAGCCTTGATTTATTTGCAACGTTCGTGCCTCGTGTGCGAAATATCCTGCGGCCGAAACCCGTTTGAAACACTCGGTCACATTTCTGTCTCCACGTTTATCCCTGCAGCACTGTTTTCACCCGTGAACGTTTGCGCGAGTAGCTCCGGCAGATAATAAGACATTTCCAACGAGATATGAGGAGTATTTTTCTAATTTCTACAAAATTTATCATGTATTAATTTATTGTACTCTAAATTTTTCCACGTGTATTTTCCATCAAATTTTCCAATGTGCACCAATTATATGATAGTGTCAAAGGTTTAATTACACAAAAGTTTGCATCATCAAAACTTGCAAATTCAATTGAAATTCTGAAATGTTGTTCTGAAGTATCAGTTCATGCCCAAGACACGTGTAGGAAAAATTATTTGTATTTTTGTAAGTTTGAACTTAATACTTAGTTTGTAAAAAAGTTAATATGACTACATGAAAATACTAATCTGTTTGTTATTTCATTTTTTTAATGTAAACTAGTGGTGGTAAATGAAGCTATCTATGCCAAATTATCAGAACCAATCATTACGAGAGACTCGATAGCTCAATATTAAGTAACTTTTTAAAATCTAAAGCAAAAAAATTAATTTTAGAAGCAAAAAATAACAAAAAATTAGCAAATAATTTTTATGTCTTATTGGTTACTCTCGCAATGCAAAGTAAGCCAAGCAAAAAAGCCAATCAGCATCGCGAAAAAAAGGCAATAATAAGACTTTCGAGTAGATATAGATATAGATTTAACACGCTTTTTTTAAGAATGGACTGAATTATTTCTACATTGCTAGTAATATGTACAATTCAAAATACATATTATATATATATATATATATATATATATAATTAGCGTGAAATATAATTTCAATAAATCTTACTAACATTTATGAGTGCATTTGAGAGCCTTATTACATGCACGCGCTTATATCGCGGCTTCTACGCATGTTTCAACATACGCCGCATAATATAAACGCAAGTATAAAAGATGAAAACCCAAGTTTAAAGCGAGAGAGTAGGGAAATTTAATTTAGACCATTTAAATATGTGCAATCTGTACACGTAATGTCGTCCCTGGTATTTTTTTCTCGGATAAAAAGGGCAGAAAAATGGTACGAGCGCGTTGCGCTTCCGCGGCGTACACGAAGCGGGAAATTTTCACTTCTGTAACTCTTGGTTATATATGCAGCGCAGGATGTGCTCCACGGGTAAACACGCGCATACGTGAATACGGAATAATATTCTGTGGCTAGGCGTACACGGCGCGGCGAAATGCATTAGTACGGGGTCTAATATAGGTATTCCCACGTGCCATAATACAAGCATGAATCGCAGTTATTGCGATATTTCAGACTGCTTGTTAGCTCCATTTTCGTCGGTTCTCTGAAAAACTTGAATTATCTACTTGCGCATACACTTTATGAGACTGCTAACTTTATCTTCCCCTAACAGGATGACAACACATTCAATAATTTTAATTGAATTTATTGGTTTTCATAATAAATAATGTAATATTTTAATAACTATTTTATTATGTATAGTATATCTCGACATTATATTTAATATTAACGATTTTAATTAACATTTTATTAATTTAGCCTCGTATTAAATATTTATAACAAATAGAAATGCTTTAGAAAAAAAGCGAAAAAAAAAGAAAGAGAAAGTGTGTGTGTGTATGTGTGTATGCCTTTATTTATTTATAAACTAAAAATTATGAAATGAAAATATAGAGATCGATCTATTTATAGCAATATTTAATCAGTAATAATCTATAATATTTAATACATACAAAAAAATTTTCCCCTTAATTTAACATATTATAGGTCAATAAATTTATACAGCTTCATTATTTATGGCTATATATTAAATAATTATCAGCTGTTATTGTATACATTTACACTCTAATTACGCTGTTGATTAGATGCATTCAATAATACTCGCGTAATAATTTATATAATTTACTATCTTTACTATCTTCTCATCATATCTCATTTATTCTACTTTGAAAAAAGAAAATTAATTATCATAAATAATAATTAATAATAATTATCAAATTAATGTATATGCATATTATGTAGCAAGATTTGTATAGTACACTTGACTCACATAATTCATTTCTTAAGTGTCACTTCGTCGTAAATTATTAGCAATCTGCGTTGCACTGTTTTGTTAAAAACTAGCACAAACTAAGTTTCCGATAACGTTCGCGGCGGGGCGTACAGCAAAGTAATTATTATCGCTTCTCGTCGTAACTTCCCTTGTTACCCGCCCTATCAGAGCGTTACGCCAGTTTATATATATATATATATATATATGTACCGGCTTTCGCAAGTAAAAGCGCACGTATGCGCGCGTCTCCATCTAAGATCAGAAAGTGTTTTTAGCAAACAGGGCTTCGCGTTCGATTACGATCGGACTCATAATTGGACTCTAACCTGGGCCCGCATGATAAGCGCACGCGGTGTTTACGAGCTAATGAAGTCTGCGTTATGAGCGTGTCGGAGTTTCAATGACGAAAGACCCGACCGCATGCGATGCGTGTGTGGCACGCGAATTGCACACGAGCCCGTCGAAACTTGTTTCCTCGTATCATGTTTTGCCATTTACCGTGATTAATTATTTAATTGCCCACGTAATTTCAAATTATTGCGCGAGTCGCTTCTATATTAACAAAACTCAAAACGTTTAATATAAATCTTAATTATTTAATCAATTAATTTATGATAATAAACATTTAACGGATTTGTATAGATATTAATGTTAATAATTATTTATTATAATTATAACAATTTCACAGGAATAATTTTAAAATCAAATTTATTAATTTAATTCAACAATTCAGTTGATATGCTAATATGTTTACTTGAGAAAGATAAATTGATAAACATTATTTGAAATATTTGAAATATTGTGTTGATACATCTATATTATTTTTAACAATAATAAATTCAATTAAATAAAAATTTGATGTTGCCAAGAAGAGTGACCGACAATATAGATGAATAATACTTTTCCAATAATGGAAAATAGGAAAGCTACACCTTTTCTCAGAGAATTTCGTTTTCGCGACACAACGTATCGAGATATATTTCTCCAGAATGCAGTCATATATGGGAGGCAATAATGGTATCTCTCGGGAGGTGTTTCACATTTCTCATTACCACGTTTGATCGAAGTAGGTTTTACTCGTTTTTGAAGAATATGCTTATACTCGTATAGAACAGGGCTTATATCCCTTGTGGTATCGTTAAATTTTATATAATGACGATGTCCCAAAAGTATAGGCAAAGATTGTAAGAAGATGTGAAAGCCAAAAATTGAGCTGGTATATCACAAAGAATATGTGATAAAATGTGTGTTATTACAAATATTATGGTACAAATACATATTTAAACCTAATTCAAATACAAATATTATATTTATATATAATAATAATGAATAACATTAAATAATACACAAAGACATAATATTACACATTATGAATTAAATTTTATAATTGCTTAAATTACTTTTTGATATAACTAAATTAACTCGAGAGACAACACTTGCTCCTAATTAAAAATTAAGGTTAAACGTCAACGCGAAATAGGTATGTAACATCAGACTCTTAAAAGTAACAAAAGTATTCTTCATGAAACTACGGAAATTTCAGCGCCCCAAGGATGTGTGCTGGGTTTTGCGCGCGACGCGCTTGCAATAAAAAAGACACAGCAAATTTAGCGCGGCTCTTTACCTCGGCGAAAAGAACCGTTTCAACCGCCGCAAATTTTGTTTCGGTGAACTCGCGAAATTAAACTTTTTTTGTTACACGTCAACGAAAGTATTTGCGGCTTCGTCAGCACGAAGTTTTGCCAGTTTGTAACTTTGTCGCGTCGCCGCCGCCGCAGCCGTCGCTGCTGCTGCATTTAGCAGCATACTTGAAATGCGAGTCTTTCCGAGTCAGTATAGAATCTTTTGTCGACGGCAGTTTGTTAAGTTTGTCAACGATGGCCGTGCTCTGGGCGAGCGTGCACCTTTGAAACATAATCAGTTGACGTAATAAATTTCCGATGGCGTGCCATTAATTAGCCCTACCACCATTTAAATCCCAACATGGCCAAGCTGCCGGATGTCGCAGCGTTCGCTCTCGATCGAAGTTGAATCGCGGCCAAGATGTCAATGAAGCATCTAGGCCAAAGTAATTTAAGCGCGTTTCGTCCGTTCGATGTGTCAAAATCGCTTGCCCACGTTGCCCGCTTTTAGGTTCACACGAGATTCATCGCTTTTTCAAACTTTATGTCGCATCAAACTTGATAAGCGCACGGTTTGCTGTCGCAAAAAGCTCTGTTATTGGCGTCGACTCCAATCTATATATTTTTCAGCCGTAGTAATAAGCAAACTTCTTTCCCCCCTGAGAAAAGAGACGATTGTAACAGCTCTTGAATATCTCCAATGATTTGAAGTAAAATTATTATATTGAAATGACTACCGGGAAAAGTTTGTATCTTTTTGGGGCGTGCATTTTTACGATGGCACAAACGTTGTTGATCGTGGCGGAATCAGTTTTTCGAATAAATCGTTTCTATGTTATGTAAACAGGCGCGCAAGGTGTTTCCTGAATAAATTATTTTAAAACAAATAAACCATGTCAATCACTTGTAGCGTTTGTTTTCTCGGAACGACATTAAATGATGTATGTACATACTACCTAAATGTTACATCATATTGATATTCAGCTGTCATTCGTATAAATTTAATATAATTTCTCTGCGTATTTTAAACTTGTATATACTGCCATCTTTCTCAAAATATGTATTTTGTTTTAATCATGAAAAATTAAATATTTATACATTTGTATGAGATTGATATAATTGTTTATTTATTACAATATTTGTAATTTACCTATTTTTTTAAGTATTGAAAAATATTGGCAGCAACAAATTATGGATATATATAGAACAATTTGAATAATTTAGAGATGCAAAATCAACTTATCCCTATTCATTGTATTTATTGAAAATTAATATCGTTGTTTAAATGTTTAAGATAGCAATAATCGCTAACATAAAATGCCGCTGATCTTTCCCAGAAGCTTTTTTCTTTCCTCGGAAACGTTTTCAATTTACAGGGTTCTTTGCAGGCTATTCAATACGACATAGCAACCATCAGGATTGAGGATGGCAATCAAGCCGTATGTATCGAAGATAACGGACATTACAACGTTAAAACGCAAGCAGTTTCGTAGGTTTCGTGCGGAGAAACAGATGCGTGAGTAACGTTAATTGCGCTGTTCGTCGAACGCAATCGTTAACTAACAATAAGTGTCTATTTGGAAAGCACGCCAGCGTGAATCGTTTCTCAACAAGAGGCAGATGCACGAGCGAATTTCGCGCTTGGCGAGATGAAGCATCGTTGAACATATTGCCACGTATCCCCGGAAGGAATGCCGCACGCGACATCGTGTATAATTATAGTGCACGGCAGAAATTATGTTGACGGTTACGCACTGGCGCCTCGATCAACTCTGTAAAACGTCACGTCAAAACAAGCATATTAACATTTTAATTGATTCAATGAGATTAGTTAAATGCAACGGCATGAGAAATTTTGAGCGATTAGCTGTAATAATGACGTGTTACACGTTAATTGTTTTGTCATCTTCTCACAAAAAATACATATATCGCTTTTGTTAGTTGTTTGTACAAACAACTAATTAAATCTTTGAAATTACCTCTTATTAAATTTATTCTTAAAGTATTGTGTGCATGATTTTGAGGGCAAAAAATATAAAGATATAAATGTGGACAACTTTTAATACGTTAGATATAATTATATTTAAAAGTTTAGCACAATTTAAAAATAATTTTTTATCCAAAAATAAGGATTGCAATAGTTGGAGCGATTGATAATTATTGTATTTGCATTTTACGTGAAATCGAAATTCTATATCAGTTTGATGTGAGATTGTGGATAACGATACTTTAGTGAAATCTCCGTAACGTACACGTATTCGTGATCATGCCATTTGCAGTCTTTGGGCATTGTAATGTAATTAAACAAGCGAATAATGAGAAATTTACATGTTTGACTAAACGTTTGATGTGCAACATCCTCAATCGTATCAATCGAATACATCACTACAGAGAACACTCTCTGATTCAGATGTGTTCTTGCTAACAAAGCTGCTTTGTATTATCGCATCTGTGCAAATATGGTGAAGAATTTTTTAAAGATGTATACATCATAAGTTTAAAAAATTACATCTAATAGATTTGTTATAAGTCCCTCAATTTTACTTCTACATCGCAATAATTATTTCGATTTCTCCTACATTAAGCGTAATTTAAAAAAAAAAACAGTCCCATAACGTTTCATCGAGATCCGGATATTATACTGGTTGTCCATAGTGACCCATCTCTCACGGGAGTGAATATATACTCACCGCACAAAGTGGAGTAACAGACAGTAATAGATGGTTAGCAATGGTATACACCGGACAATAGAACATTAAGCCACACACAGGATGCTCGCGACGATTACAACAGATGACAATCCGCGCTTAAGTCAGGTATCCATTTGACAGCTATTAATTAACGGCCTTCTTACAATTAGTATATTTACGGTGAGATCGCGGAAAATACGATTGCCAGCAAAGAGCGTCATGCGAGTGAGAAGAACTGTGTGGCAGGTCCTCATCGAAAGTCGGATAGGGTGGATTTATATCACGCATATCATCGTACATTCACTTTAATGCACTCGATATAATGTACTCGATTGTCGTATATAACGCAATCGACCGATGGAATATATACAGAGCACTCGCCATACAGAATGTACGGGACATGAAGGACACGGACGAGGTACTCGACTATAGTTGAGCACGAATGTCGAGAATCTAGTCGGACAATGCTCCTGTTAATTTTCCGCGGACTGTGTACGCGCGAAAAAATCGCCTACGTCATGCCCTTAGAATTTGTCTAGCGATATATTAGAAAAGACTTAATCTCGCTTTGCCATTTAAATTTCTCGTCGATTAGAAAAGCAGAAAGTTTTCGCGCGCATCGAAATAATTGAAAAATAAATATAAATTAAATTTATTTTTTTCTTATTTCAAATCACGGACGATTTAACTCGCGTTCTCATTCCGTAAATACGCGCCTATTGTAGCATTCTATTATCTTCTTGTTTTCCGAATGAGGAGACTTCATTGGATTTCAGACTGTAACAGAGAATTCCTTTTCTCCTCTCGCATCTCGGATAATCGATTAAAGTATTTGTATTAAAACGGAGTATATGATGGATGTAATGTGTAGGAGAGAGTTGATGCGCATAATAAATTTACACGTATATATGTATACGTGTAAAATATATATTATATAAACACTGCACAATGCGTGCGTGGACACGAGCGATTGATTTTGGCCGATATATGTGGTCAACTATTATATTAGTTTGCATCGATCCTGCGACGATAAGCGCTACGATTTAAAGGATTGACGCTCTTATCTCCATATGAAGGATTATCCCGAAAATGCAATTAATTTCCATCGGGAGAATAACGTTGTTTAAAATCTATCAGTGAAAAACTTGCGCTAGGAAAATCAATAATATTTTCGAGTAAATCATATTCACCGACCGATAAACAAATTGAATAAATATGTATACCACACAATCGCGAAACATCGGATGATCTGCGATAAATGTGAGCTTCTCGCACGGATGGGTTCATGAATTTTTCAGATACGAATTTCACAAAATTTTTTATCTAGATGTAACACTTGACTTTTGATCTTGTTGATGGAATTATCTGTTAAAATATTTCAATGTGTGAGTGTAAAGTCTATTGCGTAACATAAAGCGATTGAAATAAATTTTAACAAAACAATCTGCCTCATACGTGCAAATCTTTAGCACAGGGGATTTTGTTTTGTCAGAAGTTAAAGCTAATAAACTGAAAGTAACCGAATCAAATAAGCGAAGCAAGAAGCAAATAAAAATCTGTAAAAAAGCAGTTATCGTTCCTTTCAATATCTATAGCCTTATTTTTTTTCATAACGTAAACGTAAATGTTTTAAATCGGAAATTCATATTCCCTCCGGTGCAAGAATTGTATCGGGATACGATGTGTTAAATGGAACATGTTTCCATACCATTTGAAAAGTGACTCGATGCTGTGACGTTGCATTGTCAATCGAGAAGAGAAATAATAGCAAACATTAAAATGACAAGATGGATCGGGCGATACACGCCGAAGGCAGTGTAGTTTTCGAGTGACCGTATATTCCATCGACGTCGGCTATCATATCGAACGCTTAAATGGGTAACGTCGCTCCCATTAATTCCCGTATCGAGCGGCTGCAGTACTCGAAGCGATTCACCCCTTGTAATTCAATGACGCGACGGCAGTGAGACAGAGACGGGGTGAGGTAGCAGAGGATGTCGGTAAAATTGATTCGGAATTGATATAATCACCAAAGTTAGACTTATGGATGGAGGTGCTAAGAGGCCGAGAAGCATAGGAAAAGGGAAAGAGAAGAAAGGGAGGAGAAAATGGAACTGGCGAAAGAGAAGTCTCGAGGCAAACCAAACGCGAGAAGCGGCGATGAGGGTATGAGAATTCATTCCTAGGTGGAAGAAACCTTTTTTCATGCAAGCAGGAATTAATCGAGAGTATAGGTGATTTGTACAAAGAGGGAGGAAGGGATGGAGGGCGGCAGGAAAAGCGGGGAAGATGGCATCACTAGGTAAGGTAAAACCGCTCATCCGCGCGAAGGGATGATCGATTGAAGCAGGTAGCTGAAGTCACGCTTTTTGGCTTTTCGATCTTGCCGTGCGGCAAATTAATTGCTTTTAGAACCGCCGATAACTGACGGCTGACAGGTACTACAGGTGTTTCTAAAGGGATGCTGCCTGCTTTCTCATCCTAGTCCCTTTGCTTCATACTCGTTACAGTTTACTTTCAAATACACGTACGTTTTATCCGATTAATCATTCTTCATAATCATTCGGGGATACAAAGATTTGCGAAATTTAATAAGATAATTTTAGTCCAATAAAAAATGTGCCACTCGTCAGAAACAGAGAAAAAAAAACATCAATTCAATTATACTTCAACTGGAATATTTATGTCAGTAGAAAAATATGATGCAAGTTGATGTAGCGTGAATGATGCATTTCATTTCGCAATCCCGTTTCGCAGAAAAATATTTAAAAGACAGAATTAGAAATAATATAAATCTGTGATATTGTTGCCATAATATGAAAACTGTGGCAATTTCTTAAAAGATATAATCTTATGCATTTCAAATTTTATGACAATGAAAATTCATAACTTATTAAATAAATGTTGGAAAGTGTTTTCTAATTTATATTAGATTTGCAACTCGCAAGAAATAAATGCTCATTTCTGAAAATTTAATTAATATTCCTTGCTAAAGCATACTTATGGGAGTAATGAAGCCTCGTTAACAATCACAAAGGAGTGGAAGTTCTTACGACATTATCAAAGCAATCAACAGTCCAACGACGTGACCGTTATTGTCGTCAAAAATTCCAAAACTGACATTAAAAATCCATTAGCGGAATAACGATAGATTTTGTATCCGTAAATCGGTGACTTTTTAACTAACGGGCATCAAGGAAGCCGTATCGAAAACGAGTTTTTGAGATTACAGTCATTTTCGCCAACAATACTTCGTGAGCAAACGGGATGTGCCGGATCATCTGCTCCTTATTTCTTCGTGAAAAGGCTATTCAACGTTCGATACCTTTCAAGGCGCAAGAAGAATTGGAAGCAGTTTACCAAGAAGTATCCCTGAGTTAAATTGCTGACCTTAGATAACAACTGGATGAGTGGATATATTTTTCACAATTTTCGTTTTACAAAAGTAATTCTAGTACATTAACAAAAACCAAAATAAAGCAACATAAAGTTATTAAACCGAATTTATGTTTAGTCATGTTACGTTATATAAAATGACATAATATATAAATAAAGATTTTTTTAAGGAATGAAAAGATAAGGTTAAACAAATAGATATACATGTAAGTATTGAGAGTGATTGTTAAATATTAAATGAAAATAAAAAGTACCGAAAGTAATAATATATTAAACGTGCCAATTTGCCGTGTTATAATACGTTTTTTTGCAGTTAATTCTTTCCGAATTCTTTATCACTAAACGTTTAAATTGTTTTTGACATAAAGTTTATCACGCAAACTATTTTCTGTGCGAAATGATCTAGCATATGCACTCGACAAATGGAAACTCTGCCAATGGCTGACTGTAAATAAGTAGAGTAAAATATGCAGAGTCCTTAAGCAGAAATTCTCCGCTGGAAGATATTTTGAACGTGCATATCCCCCGCCAAAGCGGTTATGTAAAAGAGTTAGATACCACTCTCATTGAAAATTGCATGATGCAAACGGCAAAACTAGCTAGAGATATGATAACGATCGTTAACTTTCCACGCTTAAAACTGTCAAGAGCAGTAGCAATTTCGGCGGTGTCGAATCGCATACATCAGTTACGTGCAAGTGCGATCCCTGCAAGACTCACCAATGGCTATTAATATTAATTATGCGAAATAGTTTCACCAGGCTAACTCATTTCGTAGATCATACTTAAATTTGATTTATTCGATTAATGTATTATCTTGATATTTCATGAAAATAGAGGTTTTTTCAAAGAAATATTGATCGAATAACCGCTTATAATGTAAGAAAATAATAATAATTATACTTTCATCTCATGATGTTCATAAATGTTCAAAATATAGTATAATGGTACCATTATAGAAACAAAAGTTTGCAAGAATAGCAAAAATAAATTTCAAAATTACCCATTTTCATGTTAAAATTCAAAAATAAAAAGTTTATTCAAATATAAGATATTCATCTGAATTTTAGCAATTGCGACGCACTCATTCTTTTGTGACAAGATTGAAATATCCAATTCTTACGCGAAGGACTTTTTTACGATAAGAAGCAGAGAAACTTGAAGCAATTGAAATTACATGATGCAACGCTTTCTAAAGATATCGCGAAACGCAGGTAATGGATCAGGCTAACTTAAAAGGATTTGGATACGTAAGTTAGAACTTGGATGAGATCAGATTAAATTTACCTATTCACCTAACGGCAACCACATGGTAAGGCGAGAAGAGTGGGCGGGCAACGTAGAGATTCATGCGGATTGGGCGACTAGAAACGTTGGGGTACCGTGGTTAACTTGGCGCAAATTCAGACGGTCACGAAGCTCCCACATAGTTCAGCATCAGTACCGGACTGGCATTATTACCAGCCGCGGAAATACGTGCCGCTGATATAGATTGCCGATATCGCTGTGATTTGATAAGCTGCGGCAACGAAGATCGCGTACAATCGACAGTATTTGAGACACAGAATTTTTCCAATTTGCAGCATGATAACTGTGGCAAACCATTTTTATGATAATAATTGACGTGCAATAATAGCATAAATATGCTTGACATGCAATTAAATTGTGATTCAAATTGAACTATATATGCCGGTGTTCTTCAGATAATAATGACTGTTATGAGATAAAAGTATAGCTTCGTTTAATTATTTTTCTTTTTACGAATATTTCGAATATTTAATTTGATTTTTATTATATCGACTAATATAATTAATGAGTTTGTATTTATATATCAATCTATATGTTATTATATAAAAAATTTTAATATCAAGACTGACAATAAATTTTAAGCAAAATAGTTTACGTTAAAATTCTAAATTTTATTGTTTCTGGATGAGATGAGTTTCGTAATCAAATCGGCCGAAAGTTGATATTGGAGAAGCTGTTTGTTATAGACATTCGCTTTACGGATTGCATTCTTCCTGTGAGAAACTAGATACCATACCAAGCTATAATCTCGAACCTTGGAAAGCGCCATGAAAAGCGCAAAATTAAAGTAATCTCCGTACATGCATTGGTAGTTTCTGCCGAACATGCGCTTTGTTTGTTAAAGCTGCCTGCTACCAAGCGCTGGTTAAATGCATTGAATTTTCAGAAACTCCTCAAGTTGCTTAGACTTCAACCGCTTTCTCCATTTTTTAATTCTCTTCTCTGTATTATACAGTCCAGCGTTCACATTTGATTACGCTCTACTACAAAAACAACCCCCTTCCTTCCCCTCGTTTCCCCGATAATTCGAGATTCGCATGCGGTGAGCATGCGAATTAAACCAGTGAACTCAAAACTCGGAGTAACGAGAATAAGATGATGGTGATATCACGGGTGGCTAATTAATTCGACATTTTCTATTCACTTCTGTAAATTTTTACGCGGCAACAATGCGATATAGTATAATAGATAAAGTCGAGTAAGAGAGTCTCGTGCATTCATGGTTGACATTGTAATAGATTTTGATTAGAAAGCAGTGAAAATCGAAATTTGTGAAAATTGAATATAACTTTAAATGAAAGTTACGATCACACACAGACACACGTAGAAATAAAAATTTCGTCCGAACAAGAAGTTTCGGGTACTTCAACTTTCCCGTATTTACAGACATGAAAGTTGCACAAGTTAGACCGAAGTTCCAATGTCTAAAACTCCTGACGACATTATTTTAGGTATTACAGTTAGATAGCTCCTCAATAGCGCAGCGAAAGAATTTTAATTTAAACTTTTACATATTGAACAATATAAAGAGTGCAGAATCCTTCTTTCATTTTTACAAATTTCATCGTGGTTGCCTCTGTTGTCTTTTTTTTTTATAACAAAAGCCAATTTCCAATAACATGCAGCCGTTCACTATATATTTTACCTCGTGTGCCTCGGTAATTCAAGTTTTTAATAATATTATACTCTGACCGCTTCGAAGAAGTTTAACTTTTTAAGTGTAGAGCGTGTCTGAACATTAAACACGTATTATAGCGTGAAACACTAAAAAGAAGCATAAATTCATCGTTTACCGCAATTTTATTCGTCAGAGTTTCCTGTTTCCGATATATACGTGAGATGTGATACCCATAATATTACGTGGCGATACGTGGCGTACAAGATGTATGTAGTGACAATCGTTAACGATTGAGACCTTCGTCACGCCGAGCGACAGCTGGAAGATCCTCATTTGTCCGTGCCAGGACCTTACCAAACTCTCACTACTACGATGTATATTCGAGCGGAATATTCGACCGAAGAATATCGAGCAGCCGCGATATCCCTCTTTGACGCGCCGAGAGCGCGTCTACGTGAATAATTTGAAAATTATACGATATCTTCTTGCTTCCTCGTTCATATATCTTCAGTTGCTTCTACCGCTCTCCAGGAACCAAGTATCCAAAGAGTTTGGGTACCCCGGTTAAAGGAGGCGAGGTAGAACGAGTGCGAAAACAGAGATACCGCTTGAGAATACCTCTTTATCACGCATGAGCGGGCTGCGTTAATATATCGTGTATCCTACTTCCCGTAAGAGAACGTAAGATACTTAGGACTGATTAGGTTCCTGGCGCGGAAATTTAATGCGCATATTGAAGGCGTTGATGCATGCTTTAGTATAATACTTGTTTACTGCAAAGCAAACTTTCACGAGAGTCAAGTGTTAAGTTTCTTACCGGGGCACAGTTAGCAAATTCTATATTCCGTTATAGAATATCATTGTCTAAGTACATCATCTAATTACACATGCTAAACTTCTACTAAACTTATCACGTTAGCTTCAATTTAAAAAATTTTCAAGGTATTACAAACACATACTTCAATAAAATTATTTGTGTCAATTTTCTCCCACATAGCGATCACGTGAGAGAAAGAACGATTATAAATATATTTTTATCTGTTATGAATTGTAATGTCGCTTTATGATTATAAGCGCACTTTTTGTTTTCTAAATGAAATTTCTTCGCGAGAAAAAACAAAAATATGTTTTGCATCTATAAAATATATCAATAAAATAAACTGAACTCTGTCGACGTAATTGTGAGTAGAAATACCTGATAATTTGTGTAAGAAATAGCGATATAATATTTACGCAAAGATACAGATTGTTAATTGCATGTCTGCGGTATCCTGCCAAGATCCGATAACAAGGCGAGGTTATTCACTAATTACTCGCCTTCAAACTGATTATTGAGGACATCACACAAACGGTACGATGTACGTACGATCCCTTTAACTTGGGATATGTTATGAGAAACCGCCCTGAGGGTTTCCTCGATCCACCGTAATCGGTAAATTCAAATCAAACACTGTATAGGATAAGCAGTGAACAGGATACATGCTCTGACAAGCATATAGCACAAAATCAGCAATGCAATGCAATCTCTTATTCAGGTTTATCCAGTATCACTTGTTTACATAAAATGTCAGAAATATTGTAATATTTTAAGTAAATTATTAAAATACTTACAAAATGACATATTGAAAAAGTTTCTAATAATAACATACAAAAAGATTAAATTATTTATATCAAAATTCATTTAAAGCAGATAATAATGCAGTGTGCATATGTTAGTATTATTTATAGATAAGAAACATAAATATGAAACTTTATGCATTCATTTGTCTCTTGTTTCTGATAAAATAATCCAATATTTACTTAGCATTCAAAACAAGCAAACTGTTAATAATTACTTATTAAAATTCATTGATATTGTATACGAGTGTTGATTATTGTAAAAGATTATTTATTTAATATACTTTATCTGTGGTTAAACATGTAAAATTTAAGGGCAAAATTATTGTGCTCAAAAACACCGTTCCATTGAGCGTTTATTTAGTAAAAATCAAAAGAAATATATAATCTCTTATCATTAATAGAGAATCATAAAATCATCATTATCAGAAAAATCATAGAATATGCTAAATTTTTAAATATACTTGCAATAAATTTCAATATTTAACATTCAACAATTTTTTTGGCACCAAACACCATCTGCTAAATAATATATCGGCAGTTGAAATCCGCGTGACAGCACAAGAATGTTAGAATAGATAGTTTGCTATCTATTCTAACATTCTTTTTTAATTTACACAAACAGTAATAGTTAATAAAAAAAATTTTATATATTTAGCAATTGATGCAACATATAAATTTATTAATCTATACAATATTTAAAATTCAATAAATGCAATCATTCATATGATATGAATATTTACCGTTTATTTATATGATTACTCATTACTTTACATTATTATTACAATCAGAAAGAAATTAAATAATCGTTAAACAAGATACGTATTCCTGTGAAATAATTATTGAATAGCATATCGAAGCATATGTACCAGAGGGTATTTTGTTATTAGCATGCTCAAAGGATGTTGAGGAAAATTTCTTAAATAAAATTTTCTTAAAACGTAATTTTTCAAGAAATAAATATGATAGTTTATGAATTAAAACCGTGAAATATTTTGCGACGAAGATATTTTCGCGGATTTACGAGCAGAGTGTAGAATCATGAAATATAAAGAAATCCGTAATATGATATTTATTAAATTTCTCTAGTAACCGAGTAAATTTATATAAAGATATAGATATCTAGTAAACCAAGATTGCAGAGTTACAGTGAAGATTTAGATGGCGGTTTTTACGATGGTCCGTAGTAACGAAGATTTGCCCACAAAATTAATCGAATTGATTTATAGAACCAATGCGGATTTTAGTATTGCTCGTAAATCGAATGGATCGATAAAGTTGAATAGGATCTACGTGAACGCCTGACTTGACTACAAAGATCACCTAAGCTTTGTATTCTGACGCATCAATTTCCAGTTTCATCAAACTAGTTCCGTGCGAACTTCCGTCTACGATTCGGCTCGGCGACTTAGCAAACAGTGGAATGTGGGATTCTTATATAACTCTCCCTGTGGGTATTCCGTTACGAAGCATCGACAACATATCCCTTCAAAGGGTTTCTAAACAACGTCTCTCCCGTCTTATTGTAAGCTAAGATGCATCAGTGACTTCGTTATCATCGTCCGCATGTGTGTTCCTCCATTTCACAGAAGGTAGAGTAGGTAATATCACGAAAACTAAAGTACACACCCTTACTGCACAATGTGCGTTACTATGTATCACAAAGGATGAAACATGTATACTTGTAGATAACAGAACATAGCGCAAACTAAACTCATTCCTGACGGAATATGTGCGTGAATTTGTAATCACAGGGCAAGGGTAATAAACTTAAGAATTAAAACAAACCAATATCGCTTCATACAACATTTGCCATTTTGCAATATCAAAATAAGAGAGAAATTCTATCTTTTTATAAATGCCTTCAAAAATTGTACTATCATATCAAATATTGAATATTTGTTTCTACATGAGAGAAAAAATGTACATAATTTCCGTTTTCTATGTCGCTAAAATAACCACCGCCTGAAAACATTAATCGCATGGAGGTTCATTAATCGCGCGAACTAATTATCCTCAGAGAATGATTGCATTTTCTCTTGGTACTTGTCGTCATTGCGTTTCAAAGGATAATAACGTAACGAAACACTGCTGTTCAAGTCCCACGAATGGTATTAAAGTGACCGCACAATATTCGCACTGCAGTAAATGAGCGTCGAATATTTTGCACTAACTCGTCGTCATTGTGAAATATTTAAACGAGATAAACGCATATCCTGAATATTTGCACTTTACGTTGTATTAAATAAATGATCTGTCTTATTGCATATTAATATAACGATGATTAAAAGATTTACAACTGTTTTAAAAATATAATTAGGCAAATTAATAAGTATTTATTGTATACGTCTTTGTGTAGTAGTCACGCTAGATTATGACTAATTAAATAATAATTTAAAAAAAACATCTTTTAACGAAATTAAATTAAAATATAAATAAAACGTTGTTGTTGTTTAATGTAACAGCAACGAGGATCTCTTGAAATTGAAACGAATACGATAATAGCTTCTTATACAGGAGCATTATATCCAAGAAAAGGTCCTAACAATCTACTTGTTGAAAAGTTTGAAATAGATAGCAATTCTTTTGGGACTTGTAAAATCAAGTCGTTAAGATTATCTAGAGCTAAAGGAATTTCGCGAATGGCAATAAAATAAACAGGATGGAAAATTAATCTTAAATACTGATTAAACTATTCTATCTAACTTGGAATAATAATAGTGGCTCAAGATAATAATAATAATATTTATGTGCCTTTTATCAAAAGCAGTTTAATGTGTATATATTATATGTGTATATATTTTGTTCAGATTTTGCCAGTAATTATTAGATAAATACGATAATAAATGTTTTAATAACTTTTAATAACTCATAACTTTTGTTGAAAAAGAATCTTTTCGAAGCGATCGACTATTTCGCATACTTTTTAATGAACGTAATAAACGAGGTCGCAGTTGCTGTTGTTAGAAATCGAATCCGACAATTGACATATAACCTCATCGCATCATTTTTTCATTTTGCAATCACACGTCTTCTACCTAGAATCCAGCATTAACAAGACAATACACGCGTACACCCCTCCTGTCTCCCTCCGTTCACGTGCTATTTATCATGTACGACACATCGCGATGAATGTGCCCATGGATCCCATGATCTCCGATTGTTGTGGCGGCTATTGTGCGGATTATGCATGATCTTCTATCACATAAGAGAATTTCGGAAACATGGCTTGCGGAAATCTGTGAAATACTGAGCAAGCGTCATCAATATCGGCATTGCCTATAAACGACACTGGCAAAAGAACAACTCGCGTTCTCTCGAATTTTTGCGGGCAATACTACATTCCTACATTCTGTAATAAAGCAAATCCACCAATAATAATTTCATTAATGATGTTTTAAAAAAGCAAGATGAAATACGATATCACAAAAATGCGATATATTTAAAAAATTGGAAATGAATTAAATATATTCATATTATATTAACGCAAATAATCGCAGAAAATATTCTACGCTATTTTGGTGCAAAATAAATAAAATACGATATTTCATTACGTAACATTAATTTGAGGAAACATTTAACTTCGAGTCAGAGTTTGCAAAATTTCGTAAAATTGTGCATCTCACGTTTTTATATGCAGATTATATTAGCCATAATTCTTCACGGACGTGCGCGCAAATGTTATTTATGGTCGCTATCCTATGACGAATGTTCTACTAAATCCTTAGAGTAACATGTGCCCAAAAGAATTTTACAACGTAAACATCGTTTATAGGTTTCGCGATGATTGAAATTTTTGCCATGCTATAAAATTATTTGTAATCGGATTACTTGTAGTTTCATAGAATCAGATGTCAGTGTTAACAATTTTTGAAAAACACTTGGAAATATAAAATATTGAAATAAAAAGTATTTTTCATGAAGATTTTACTTTATGTAAAATTTTATAAATTCTTGAATAAACTAAATAAAGTGTTATGTTTTCTCTTTCTTTGGACACGAATAATTCTAAAAGCGATCTTTCCCAGCTTTATTTCCTATAAGATGTTATTAATTTTTGTGCAAGTCAAAATGTTATATAAATCATGCATCTCTTTTTATATATTCCGTTCATCGTTTGCGGTATTCAAACGTGCGGAGGGTACCGCTGACACTCAGAAATGGAGTGTCGGGACAGCCACTGACGACACAATGTGAAATTTATTGGCCGCGTGTGCAGATTCCTCAAAGAGAAACGTGTTGGATATAAAATTTGCCCGTACATCACGATACATGGCGACCTGTTGGAATTATTGAAATCTTGTTCCAACACCATGTCATAAAAAAGGGGTGATTCGTATCTTAATATCTCTTATAGAAATACTTATGAATACTTATGAAAAATTTCTTATTTTTTTTTGTATCAAAATATACCTCTTAAGGCGTAAAATGACGAGAGAGAATCATTCTCGGCAATGTTCTCAATGAATATAATCTATATTTATTCGTTGTCCAAAGTGAACACATAACATACAGAAAGTGATGTAAAATTTATTCCATAGTAAATTTGTAATATAATAACATTGGCTTTTATAACTTTTAGTGTGTATATTGCATTAATTTCCTTTGCATTATTAATAATTGCATGCAAATAGATAAAATTAAATATTTGATGTAATGTTTGCAGGTAAAAATTCATCAATGTTTTACGCTAATGACACCTTTTATCACGATGCTCCTAATGCATATTCATAATTAAGATGAGTCGCATGCTGCGACGTCATTCGGTTAATCAGCATTCGTTGATTGCTATTTACTTTATTTCCGCACCGTCGACACTATTGGGATTTTCTTAAAAAGCGACGCAGAATGGTGAAACTTTCCATCAAGTTCCTGTCTGTCGAGTGTCTAACGATCCTTCTTCTATCGGGATCCTAACTTTACCAATCGTATTCGAAAGACACTATAGCGAAACGAAGTTTAGTTTGCCCGCTTTAATCACGAAACTTTCGGAATTGTTTACCTTTTATTATCTTCAGTTTATTTCATTATTCAGTCTGTGTGTTAGAGAATCCTTGCTCGCGCGGCATACTGTCACGGTAAAATGCAATAAGGTTGATATATGTTAAGGTGCAGCGAATAAATTAGCTGCATGCTCTTACGTTATTAATTTTTAACGAAGCTGAATGAGAGAATTGGATGAGAGAAGTGATATATATATGCACAAATTTCTGAAAATAATAAAAAAGTTAAAAGGAAAGAAACTACGCGTAAGGATCACTTTACTTCGTAAGATGATTTTCTTGATTAAATGTCCATAGTGATGTCATTGCGCGAACTCAGAAATTCCAAAGTCTTAATGTGGCAGTCCTGATCTAATCGATCTCAATTTAATTCCATTAATTATCGGAGCTACTTAGACAGAACAAGTTCTATGAATAATGAAACGGCCATTACGCAGCGGTAATGATTAATTGAACTGCACTAGAGAAATTGTTATTATAATTAGCCAGTATAATATTGTGTAGCACGTTTGTCGGAAAACAATAGGTACCCAACACTAACGACTAATCGTAAACCGATATCAATGTATGTACAGCAGTATGCGATTCACAAATCGATGGGCAATTGAGCAACGTGCGCACTGCATTAAAATGAATGCATTGTTCAGGAAAATAGCTCTAAATTCGAGTGGTAGATCAATATGCGATTTATAAGACGTATCTTCGATCTTTCCCGATCGAGGATGAAAGCGTCTTTTCGTCCGAATAAATCTCAAGTAATTTTCGAGCTTTTCGAACGACCAAATCGGGAATGACGAAGGGGGCAGGAGCAGAAAAGTCGATTATTATGAAGTGAAGACGCTTTACACTCTTGGCAGAAGAGACCCTACTTTATGCACAATGATTATCATAGAAAGGCAATTTCAGTCTCAGACGAGACTGCAAGAATAAACGCGCAATTTCGGCGACAGCGCACTCGAAGTTTGTCCCGATTTATGTTCCCGTCCAAACTCGCTTAACGACAAATGAAACGAAGGGGTACTCTTCCGTGTTTTATTAAGCTTCTGTTTCGATGAATTCAAAGTTATATATATAAGTTGGTAACTTTGGAAAGAGTTTCACAATTACAAACGGCCAGAAATCTTTGTCTCTTAATTTTTAATACATGTATACCTATACCTATACACAATTTATACACAATTATACACAATTATATACAATTATACACAATTTATACACAATTATATACAATTATATACAATTATACACAATTTTCATCGCTTTACAATCACATTTATTCCATACGAGTATAACGTTAATTTGAAATCTTAATATGAGCGAATTAATTACTTTTCGTAAGAGTAAAATTTCATGGCAAACACATTAACTCCACTTTTGCATGTCTGCAGAGAAAAATAATGTATAAAACTATCAAACTATTTCACGGAACTTTTTGAATGATTTGCAATTTTCCGAATTGTTGTTAACGTAAGCGTTTCATGTAGAAGAGCGAAAAAGCAAGAAAATAGCGATTTCTCGAAGGCTCATTCAGTGGGTCATGAACGAAGTACGTGCCAGCAAAAAACGTGAGCGGTTACTCCTCTCTTGGTTCTCGGGATCGATCGGGTCGGATAATTCATTTGCCCGTCGTGGGATTTGCCGCGGCAAGAAAAGTGGCTCTGTTTCCTCATAACGGAAATAGAGCGACGAGCCAAGGGACAGGGAGACGCGGGGACGCGGAAGATAATCGAACGGATCCTGGATGCTGAAAGTTGCAAGGTTAAAAATGGCAAGTTAAACAAGACGCTCGCCTCGATCATGATTTAGTACACGTTAAACATAAATGCAGTACTTTACAGGATTTACCGCAAGCGATTTAATTAACGTATCCCGTTGATCGCGCATTGTCTGTTTAATTAAATTCGCGTGTACCCTTCGGAGCGAAAATATCGTAAACCCCGGAGGCGCAAAGGTATTTTTATATTCATTTCTGTGCATCTTCTATCTAATCAATTCTTGTCGCATCGACTAGTGCTTTAATCAACTTTTTCCCCGCACTCGGGAATGCATTCTGCGAGATAAAAACGAATGACGCATATGGAATTTATTTTCTCCCTTGTCACTGTATCAATATCAATAAATGTCACTCTATATTTATCGATAAATACATTGGACAAAAAGAAGAGTCGTGATCTATCGTATATTTGACAATCAAATACATTGCGAGAACACTGTAGAGAAAAAAATGTTACCGATCAATGAATGTTTGTCAGTTGGAACTCTAATTAAAAAACACTCCATTTCGCCGCAATATTATTATTATCGCGCCATGATGTTTTAAAGTCGATTAACACGGAAAGCTTTCCTCTTTTTAATACGTTGTTAAATGATTCAAAAATTCGACTATATAAGTCGGGCGAATTGGAAACCAGTCGATCGCGAGAGATAACGATCCATTATCTAGTGTCCGTTATCCATTTACGTCGTTGGCTTTATTACCGTGGAACGACTTTGCTCGACATTTATGCAGGCAACAGGGTAACCAGCGGTACTGACTACGTACGTGTCTAATGGGCTTTAATCCTCCGATGTTATATATACATATATATACAATATATATATATATATATA
>JAJVSH010000004.1:646293-721093 GCA_021460005.1 Tetramorium alpestre
ATATATATATATATATGTGTGTGTGTGTATGTATATCGCTGTCGTCCCAGGTCACAGAACAGTCACGTTCAACGTCCGGCAAACAAACCCGCCGGACTTCGGACGGCGACCAATTCCATTTGACTCGCAAATTGGTCAGGCGGCAGATAGGTAGTTAGGTAGGTGAGTATCGCTCTCCTTGAACGTGCGTATTACACGACGCATCCTCCATCTCGTTCGAATATCTCGATAGAGATCCGCTGTGTATCGCCTGCCGACCAGCTCGTGAGTCAATGCGCGAATTGATTCCCTGTTCTGATATCAGGACTGACCGGACGGGAGTGTATCAGGACCGACGGACTCATATTTGCGGGATAAATCAATGAGAGGTACATAGCATAGAGAGAGGGAGAGTATGTCTTCCCGTCCCGGCTTATGCGACAAAATGGATCCGCGAAAGGGAGATTGTGTCTCGAATTGGCGAGAGGTTCCGCATTCCCGGTGGAACATTACGCGCGCAACTGCGATACGTCAGGTGGATGGGGAAAATTTTTCTCGTGCGCTTCTACCTAGTGCCCGGCATTCCCTTTCGAGAGGAGAGGCGAGAAATCTAACGACCGTACTCGCGCAAACCGTTCGATTTCTCCAGCGGGCATAAATGTCGTACATCTCTCTCTCGTCTTTTGCTTAAAATCGCAAAAAGTCTCTAGCGACCTCGTTAAATTTTTGAAATTGTTGCAAATTGTATCGCGTTATACGTAATAATACGAAACATTTCCAGAATTAATCCCTATCAATGCTTCGTAGATTCTTAATGATGGTTTAATGTAATGTGCAACACGAAAAAAATTTTATCTTGCAACGCAATGCTTAGATATTATCTTTATTTATGAAATAAAAAGATTAGAATTTTTACATCACATACGTAATATCACGTACGTAATATCTCATTTGTTGTAATTACAAAAAACTGAATCTGTGTATATTATGCCATTATATTTGTAAATATTGTATTGACGTTGTATAATAGTACAGATATTCCATACACGATACACGCATATTAATCGCAACAACTGCCGTTATAATGCATCGCATTAATATTAATTTCAACAGCATCGCTGTTATTGCATTATACTACAGCAATATGATAAATTACAGTCCAATGTGAAACAAAGTGTGTACAAATAAAGCAGAAGCTTCTCTTGGGGTTTTGGTTGCAAAAAGATCTTTTTGCAACCAAAATTTTTACTTGAAAATTTCTATTTGCTAAACATTTAGAGAGATGCAGTTTCAGCAACTGCATAAACAATTCTTTAATGTGAGAGCGTTTCAAATTCCCAATTCCCACGTATCTTTTGTTAAATAAGAGAAGAATATTGGAATTCAAGATTTCTCGCTCGTATTAGAAATTCACCAGTATCGTCGCTTCGAGGCTTTCGCGGAAGCGGTCCAGCGACCGATTTCTCGATCTTTTCTCACCTGGTCCCCGAGCGATCCAACGGAGTGGTCAATTCGCTCAAGAGAGCCCCGGCAGGCATCTCCTGGATATCGGTTTGCGCTCTCCCTCGGGATGTGCACGTGCGCGGAATCGATTGATTTTACCTTTCTTAGCGGACAAGTTTGAGGCTCAGCTGCGCAATACCGATAGACATTAACTATCCGCGACGAACTACTCGCGTAATTGCAAAAAGTTTGTGTCATAGTGTAGAACATAGCGCGATAAGTAAAACAGAAAGAAGAGGAGAAGTTTGATATTATTTCCAGCACGCCCCTTTGCACTTTGCCTTACAGCTTCTACAAATTCTTTGTAACAAACCGAGCAACAGTGGAGTCGTTTGTCAACGATTAATTTTTAAGTACGATGGAGTGAACCGAATAAACCGAATGAACCAAACGTAATAGCCACTGCAGTGCTTGTAAAGATTTCGAGAAAGAACGATGTGATCCAAAGTATATTTATCTAAGACAATTGTATTATTGAGATATTTCAGAAAATAGTAACATTTCTCCAATGTAACGCTTTTAATAGTAATGATTAAACTGCTACATTTTTTTTAAATTTTGAGCATTTAAGCAAAAAAATTATTTATGTTATATACATATATTTAGTATTTTCTCTGACTGTTCCTCAAAGATGTATCTTACTCACAAAATACGTTGTCACTTTATATTAATGCTACCATACAATGGTTGACATACATCACACAAAGTATGTGGATTTATCTAGCGTTATCACTCATAATATTCTTTTATACTTTTTTATACTTTTTATACTTTTGTACTTTTTTTAATACTTTTTTTAGTGTAGGAAAAAATACTCGAAATTTCAAAACTTTATTAAAAAAACATACGCGGTAACGTTAGATAAACAAAGAAAAACCGCGACAATTACAATCATTAAGATATTTCGTCCAAATAAATTGAAAAATTTATAACATCTCAACATACGAAAATCGAAAACTTTGAAATGTAGATAACCGTTATTATTTAAATGTTCCTTATGCGACATTTCTATACTGAAGCAATTTTGCGGAGTATCCGAGAGACTATTAATCGCGGTAACGTCAATCGTGCCACTTTTAACATACATGTCAAAGCTCAAAGGATCAAAGTAGCTAATTGACACAGCGGACTACGGTATTCCGGTATTATATATAGCGGTGAATAATGTTAGCGCGCTCGGAGACTAGCAGCTCTATGCTATGAGTTACTTATGAAATCGTGTCTGGTGCAAAGAGGATTTGTAATCCCGTCCGCTATCGTCAACAAAAGCCTGTTATGCAACCCGCTGGGATTCCGTTCGTCCGTTCTAGTCCCCGCGTGGATTCGTAATACGCACGCATGTCTCTCCGTATGTATCCCCGAAGCGGTGCATTACATTAGGGAGGAGAGCCTGCAAGACTCTGCGGTTTCTTGTATTCGTACGATAATTAACAGCCGGCGGCAACTTGGAACTTACAGCCAACCAACCGACCCGTCGCCCTCAGGGTCGCCCGCGAAACCATTTCGAGATTTGACGCACTGTGAAACTCCATTTAGCGTTAATTCGATTCCGCAAATCGCGGAAGTTGCGTAAGTTCCCACGGTCGGCAGCCGATGAGTTCCAACCGGTGGATTAGCAATTGACGAATCAGTGGTCGGAAATATTCAAACTCTCGTTGCTTTGCCTCTCGCTCGGCTTTTGATTAAATTTCATCAACAACGACAAATGGCTGCAAAATACACGAGATGCCAAAAGCTACACGCATTTGAAATATTACGCATATTTTTTATGGGAGCACAAAATTGGAGCGAATATTTGTTTTATAAATATAATTCTATAAATAAATTCAATAAATGTAAACCATAAAAAAGATCACGTAAATAAATATTTATACGGACTTGTTCACCTAACGTTACTGCGTATGTTTTTTTAATAAAGTTTTAAAATTTCGAGTACTTTTCACTACACTAAAAAAGTATAAAAGAATATCATGAGTGATAACGCTAGATAAATCCACATACTTTGTATGTCAACCGTGGTACCATTAATATAAAGTGGTAACATACTTTGAAGAAAAGTCATTAAATTAACATATCATTGCGATCCCAAAAAGAAAGAAAGAGAAAGAGAGAAAACTAAATTAAAGATAAATTTATTTTGCAGCGATATACTTGATTTCCATGCAATACCTCAAAAATATAAGTGTGTAATTTGAATCAAAGACGAAAAATTTATCATTAAATTAATTCGAAAATCAGACGAAACGCATTTCAATAAATTAAGGAAAATTAATTTCTTTCCTTGAGAAACAGAAATAATCTGTACCTATATATTAATAAAATTGATCGAAAAGTATAAAATTTTATTAGAGTCAGCACACGTGAAAGGCGTAATTATGTCGACGTTGCTAGAGAAGATAACAAAGTCATTTATTACGGTGTTTGCGGAAAACAATCCAATCAAATTTCATTAGCCGCGCTAATTACGGCCAAAGAAAATTTATGGAAGTATTCGCATCAATGCGGTCGGATTTCTTATAAATGTTTTCCTTTAAAGCACATCGCTTGCTATTCTCTATATTTGCCTTGCAAGCTATTACTGTAAATTCTCATTCTTTCATATGCGCATATTATAAATATATCCACTAGTTCTTTATTATTTCTGCAATGCAATTATTCCCAATAATGTACCGATTTTTATAACTTTCGTTGTTATTTCTCACAAAAAATATTAAAAAGTCAAAGATATTAATTCTCCATATCAATTAAATCTCCATTTCAATTAATTTTTACATGTTCGAAATAATTAAGTTTCAAAGTCCTATACTTATACAAATATAATAGTTAAATTCTTATCAGTGTTTTTTCACTACCAGTATATTGCGAACTTCGATCCTTGTTCTTATACTTTATACTTAATATCGTGTATGCGGGCAAATATTAATGGAGCTCAATATTATCCGACGCAATACGTCGCCGCCATCAGTAACTTTAAGCGAAAAGTATCCGTCGGGGAACTATTTTCGAGAGATACGCAAAGAAGCGCCGCGAAATGGGCGCATTTTATCACTTTGCCGAGCGCGCGTCTGGTTACGAATAATAAAAATACGGTCTTACAATAAAAAGCTTTATTCCCTCGCAACAGGGAAGTATAAATCTCGGATTAAACTCGCGGTAGAGAACTGGATCGCTTTCGCATCGTAATATATATAGTTACGGCAACGAAATTGTACTTGAAGCAAATTACTCGGCAGACCGAGAATACGTTTCTACCTGTACGCGCCGAACAAGTTATACGCTGATTACTCCTCATTTGGCTGAGCGTATCGCGACATTGTAACTCGACTCAGCCAAATGTTGTTGATCACGAACGCCGTTAGAATATGCGATACTCGATACGATATTCAATCTGTGCTCATATACGAAATACCGACACATATCGCGAGTACGCCTGGGGTGTAATAAAGTAGTTTTCGCAAATCGGCTGATATGATACCGCTCTATCTCACCGTGTTCGTTTATTTTCGTTCGTTTTTTAGCCTCGTAAAAGTCGGTCTTGTTAAGCTGAAAAATCCGTCAAATATTGTTCGGTAACAGATATCGCAGTTATTTGTTTTCGCGAAAATCTCGGAAGAGCTTTTGATGAACGCGCGAGCGTGCTAAGATCCGAGAGAGGTATATTTAAGATACGATGCTGATCATATTAATATATATTGCGCAATAATAACATCGGTTTATACCATTATGCGGCAATCGATGAAGCAGTTGGCGTGACTACAAGTCACGAACACTGGATTTAAATGAGCAATCGAATATTCTTAATATAACAATAGGTCAAAAGATTATGAGTTACATAGATGAAAATATCGCGTTTTACATAATTAGCGACTGCAAATATAACTGTAAGTGGAATCATATCAGAGAAGAAAGAGAGGGAGGGGGGTTGAGGGATAACGATCGGAAAATCGGAATATTTTCAGCTCTATAGATTGAAAATAACGTGGAATTGGCAAAAAACGTAATTTCTAGCAACGAAATTATATGGAATTATTATACGCAAGTGATTTTATATAAATTCAATTGTATCAAATAATGAGAATCCATTATTTGTCGTAATGCGAGGCGAATGCAAATCCTTTACGTAAGGGCGCTCAATCAAAATATCGGCCGAAATAATGATCGTCCGATTTCTCGAATTATGCAATCCCTGATAATGGCACTGGCGTTACTATAAACGGCCATGACCGCAAAGTGGCCCAATTCGGGCGCGCACATGGAATTCGCTTGTTGCAGGGCGAGTCCTTCGTCAATATTCGCAAATGCAAACGAGATGTAAAATAATTGTAAGAAAATAGCATCGAGAACATCGAGAGAACGGCTTAACGATTTAACGTATAAATTTAGAAAGAGTCAATGTGTTGGATATTTAGCGGTTTGCGGAATAAATTTCTCCGATAAACACAAGCGAATATCAGATGCAAAATTGATATTGAATATATTTAAACTTATTATATTTTCACTTATATTTACATATTTAACAATTTTACAAGATTGCTTAATCCGGCGGAAATCGCATATAGTTAGATCAATTATTTGTTCCTACTTTTATATATGTATACATTTATTTATTATTACATTATTTATTATTTATATTATAACATTATTTATTATACATTTATTTTTATTTCACACACATATACATGGTTTAGATATGTAAGTTACCTTTCGTTTCCGTCTTTATCATCCATGTGACAAGAACATCGTGAAATAATCCAAATCCAAGCCAAAAAAGTCCATATTGCAGAAATATCATATGATTTTTGGCATGAGCCGCAGCGCACTAATCAGAAAATTAACACTCACTTACTCACAATTAATCAGACAAACGTAATAATATCACGTCACATTATTGCAGTTCATAAAAACGTCGCGGACATCAAACTGAAGTGAGCCGTACGTATTGATGCCAACCGTATTATTTTAGTGCACCCCACACACACACACACATGTTTCGCGCGTACGACTGTCGAGTCACTGCGCGCCGTCACGCGCACGAAGGTTAGCGCGCTATTACTCTCGTGCCGGCGCTCGGAGCGACAGGTAGCGGAGCGAGTCGCTCCATATACAAAATGGTTTTATGCCGTGAAATGCGCTGCGATAAGTATCAAGATGAAAACGAACGATCGGCGTGTGGCTTTGACGCTTTGCTTTCTCGCGAGGTACGCACAGAAGTCCGCATTTGTAGAAATAACTCTGAGATTCTGTAGGATAAGTAACGTGAACGCTAAATGCGCGCGTATATCGATAAAGTGCGCTTTTAAAGTCATCGCGCCGTCGTTTGCGTTTCGAATCTCGGACAGGTAAGATTTCTTCATTTATGCGGCGATGAGAATTACTATTCTGTCGCGATACTTATTACTGAGAACTAATTACTTTCTCAATTTCAGTCGTATTCGCACATTGTTCATGGCGTCTTCAAATTTTCCTAGTCGCGATTAACCTACCGCGATTTTTACACTCGTCGCGCCGAGTTTCGAGCAGGCAGGCAGTTCTTTACAAAGTTAGACGTTTATTCGGGAACGAGACGTGCTATTTCGTCGCGACAGTTATTACCGAGAGACTAATTATCTTCTCAATTTTGCTCGTACGTTCATCATGGCGTCTTGAAAATTATCGTCGTCGTCCAGTCGCGCATCGCGAGTCGAAGTTTCTCAAGTTTCGCCCTTAACCTCCTATTTTCACATTCGTCAGTCATCGCGGTATAAATTCGGCGTCCGCTCGTGTTGTGCGTGCACGCGTTGCATTTGTAATGAAAATCCTCTGCCGTTCGAGATGCGTCCGTCGCAGTCCGTAATTTGCGAAACAGATGTCAGGTGGATCGCGATCGCCCGCGCTTTTTTTGCGCCATTCTCTTACGTCACGATGTCTAACAGCACGGCAAGTCGCGGACGGTAACGGAATCGCGAGTGTTGTCAAAATTGCGATCGTAATTAACGTATTTTCGCGAGCTGTATGTGTAGCGCGAGCAGTGAGTGTAACGCGAGTGTAATGTGAGCGTAATGTGAGCGCAATGTGAGTGTTATGAAAGTGCCACGAGGAAGCGAGAAGAAGAAGTGGAAAACTGAGAGGAGGCGGTGGCCCGGAGCGGCGTCGGGCGACGGCGGAGAAACGTTAGAGTAAGTAACTTTCGCCATCATACTTGTCCTTTGCGAGGAGCTTGGTCGCTTTATATGCGCGACGATTATTCTTGGAATTATTTTCGGCATTGTCGTAACTTATAATATATTTGCATTTCTCTTTACAGGTCAATGATCCTCGGTACTCCGCCGCTGCGCATCGTGTCAGTGAGTCAGAGATTATGCTTCAGTAGAAATAGAAATTTAATAACAATTTTAACTTGAGGTCTGATAGATCTAGTAAAATTATATTAGACATATATATATATATGTGTGGACGTAAGAATCCACACATCTCACGAAAATACTACAATTACAAATAGGTAAAAATAATGCCCCGTAAATTTATCGCTTCAAAATGGATACATTAATAGGTTATGATTGATATTTGATCGACGATTGTACTTAATGTATTTATAATTCCTTAATTTCGTGCTCCCGAGGAAATGTTCGCCTTTTCGCACAAAATTCACATAATAAAGCCCGTCATCGGCGCATAAATTAATGACGCATTTCTGTACTTCATTATGTGACAGAGTGCTAATTATGAGATATATTAATTAAAAATTTCGAAGAATATTTAACGAGAGTGCATAAAAATGATTCAGAAAATATAGTTCAATGATTAAATGTGACTTCAATTATCTAAAGTCTTGGTATTAAGCTAAATAACTGTGAAATATAAAACTAAAATTAACTAAAGTGAAGCGAATACTAGCGAGTCTATAATTTTATGCGTCGGCTTATATTATGTGAAGTGAAGTAGTCCGCGATTTTACATAATGGTTCAGGGATTAAAGTTATTTGAGACTTCGTGGATACAAATTTAAAGCCTTTAAGCCGCAGGGTTGCATAATGCATGTAAAGCATTAATGTGCTTTTCGTGCATCTTTCGATCCTTACTCTGCGGCAAAGCGTTTGGCCAGGTAATAAAGAATTTAAACGCATTCATGTGTAGTTAAATCATAAACGCGGAACGTGAAATAATGTTAATGTCTCGCGTGTGTTTTGTACCGCGGGATTCCGTTCGATGGACAAACTGAAAAATAGTGAAACAGGAATAACGCGGTCGCGTATGCATCCTGGTCGCGCGCGCAATAATGTAAGCTACGCAAATATACATCTGAAATGAATAAATACGTCACTCACTTGTGCGTTTTTCATATCGCGCAACTGAATGCACGACGTATTCCTTTTATGCTCAAATTTTTCACGTGGAACACAAGCAAACGATGGAATAAAAGTTTAACTAGTTGCAACTTTCCTATAACTGCCTGTGTGTGTAAATATCGCGATACCGCGGCAGATACATAAAACAAGCTTTAATTGGTTCACTTTAAGATTTAAGAGACATATTTGCTACAGGGACGCATCAATCATTCTGATTTCGCATAAAATATGTCGTAAAACTGATGCGTATGAATTTGCAATCGGCTTTTTCATAACGGGGAAACGTTTAATTACGGAATTCTTTAGCATATTAAATATTCTATAAAATAACGACGAAAAATCATGTTCCATTTTAATTAAAATTTACTTATAATCATATACCTATAACGTGTCCTTAATATGTAAATCATACAAATTTCCACGTGAATATTTCGTATGATTGTGTATCGCGTGAAATATAAAGTAATACTAAATCATTGTTAATTACATACGTGAAAGTATAAAAGTGATAATACAAATGGATTCGTCAGATAAAATAGAATTTTATTCCGAAAAATATTGACGGTGGTCGTTTGGACAAACGTGCCTCGGGTATTGTCTCCGTGATAAAAATGGCGAGTCGTAAGCTTGCGAAATACGGGACATGTGCGCGCATAAATTATATCCTTCCTGTTCCATTAAAATATGTCCCTTCTTTTTTGAATAAAGTCAAATTACATCCCGGGATCACGAGCTTACAAAATTTTGCGGTCCGCACGTATCGGGAATATTCGAATGCACCGCAAACGCTTCGTGGGCATTACCGCGCGCGTCGAGTATAATGAAAGCAGTTCGCACAATGTATAGCGAAAAGCCTCGTTACGTGCATTTGAATGTCAAACGTACTAGCATTGGGAAATGCTATTACGTAAAAAACAGTGCTCGCAGTTTTATTCGATGGGGGACGGCGCTTAGTCTCTCGTGCATTTTTGTCCTCGCACGAGGGGGATGCGCGCAAAAGTCCACTTTACGCTGTTAAACTTAACTTCCGTGTAGCAGTTAAAATTAATGCGCATAAGCTCTTATCTGCATGAAATTCTTACTAGGCAATTCCCCATGGGCTCTACAAATTCGATAAATCGGCAGAGCGGAGTCTCTTACTTGGTCCCCGTTCATTCTAAAATTCTACTTTATGAGAAGTATGTTTAGTAATCTGCAAAATGTTCTCCGTGTTTCTTGCCCGTGAGCGACATGTTAATTAATTTGAACCTCTTTTTAAGAATTTTAATTTTTTTCTATTTATATTAGATATTTTTTCATATAATGTATATAAACTTGCAATTTAATGTAAACCGTGAATTGATTATATACTCATTGAAATTGCAATTTTTCTGCTTATTTATATAATGTTGATATTATTATTAAAAAGATGAGATTAGGACTAGCAGTAGGGAAAAATACTTGGCGCAGCAAATTAGCTGTCTGTAATGTGAATTGAGAGTAAGAGTTGTTTTGGAGTATATCTCTAACTGAATGTCTATTACGTCGTTAAAAGCGCAGTAAACGTCAGGTTCGTGTACACAATTCCAAATTTACACAATATTGTGCCATCGCCGCCCACGGATCAAACACAGTTGCGAAATGCGCATTAATACCGCACGGGAACAGGCGTTATCGCTGCAGCCGTTGCTGCTACAGCCCGCGATATCAATCGTGATGCAATCTGCAGCGTGCGACTGCAGTGGGACAGCGCGAAATGCTCCTTTCCAGCGGATAACGTTGTCAGCAGGGGCGAGAGAAACGCGCCAGAAACTCACAGCTTGTGATTGCTTCCCGCGCTTTCCCATTGAGAGTTCGCGAAATTATTTTCGCTATCCATTCGTTCGTTCGTTCATTCGTTCATTCGATTGGTAGATCGATCGATCGGCCAACAGTTCGATCGCGAACGATCGTGACACGCTATTTGCCCGTTCGCGGTAGAATGTGAAGACATTGAAGACGATTTATGATACCGCTTCCTGACTTCTTCCTCTTTTCTACGGCACTCGCGCCTTCTTCCTTCGTTGAGATAATCGCCGGATGAATGGAAAGTGGGTTAAGTCTGTTTCTGAGAAAATTAAGCTGTGCGAGAGAAACTTTTGACGATAGCTCGGCATGGGCGCGACAATAGGAGTGACCGGAAAGTGCGAGATCTTTGTAGAAAGTTCGTCTTTTTATTCTTTTGCATTCTACGATTTAGTTTTATTAGCTTGAGTAAAGATAAAAATTTTTCTACTTCCTCCAGGACAGTTTCTAAATAAATTAAAGCGATACAACTTTAAATACGAGCATAAATTCTATTTAAATCTTTCAAGTGTCTTAAATTTTGTATGCTTGAACGACCAAGTATAAATTGTTTTAAAACTATCATATAATATTAAAATCGTGACGTCGAACATTATTCTCAAGTTATTAATACGTTATTAAAAATTACAAATTGCTAATTTGTTAAATCTTAAAAATAATAATCATATAATAACGAAATATATCTTATAAAATTGTAATCTAATAGCGAATAAATAATCTTAATTTTTAGCTAATTAAATTTTAGAAAATCTCAACAAAATTTTAATTTGATGCAATTTAGCAGCATTTGATGCAAATTTACATTTAAAAAATATCGATTTTATTAATCTAAGAAGTTAATAGTTTGAGAGTGATCTTGGTAATTTTGAGGCATCTCGTGCAACTAAATTTTCAATATCATTTTCATCTTTATCATAAATTCCTAACGTTCCTTCACATCCCGACACGTTTTGACTTATCGTTTGTTTATCTGGCTTGTTGATACTCCTCCGATTTCGCGAAGATACTACGG
Organism: Tetramorium alpestre; assembly: GCA_021460005.1. Classification (NCBI taxonomy): domain Eukaryota; kingdom Metazoa; phylum Arthropoda; class Insecta; order Hymenoptera; family Formicidae; genus Tetramorium; species Tetramorium alpestre. Next base: position 657,937 of record JAJVSH010000004.1, read on the forward strand.
ATTCCAACACATTTGTCGAACGGGTACGTTTACGTTTTCCCTTTATCTCCCTCTTTCCCCCTTTTCGTCTCTTTTCCGCAGATTATATTATATACCTTGCCGAGTGAAGCTTGCCTGTATTTCAAAGACGTGCCATTGAGCGGCATTTACGTAAGATACTCTCCGCGGCGTTCTAATAGCGAAACTTAGAGTTGGCCGATTGAGGAGATGAAAAGGGGGTGGGTGAAAGAGAGGCGGAATCACAACAGCATTCGAGATGGATGCAGGGGCAATTTCTGACGGCGCACTGAATAGACCGAGTAGGGCTTCAATGGCAAATATTATGTTAAATCTCTCATGAATAGGACAATACCGACGGCGCCCTATTATCAGGGTCTTAAACGCGAGTATAAGGTATCATATTAGAACCATATTGTGTTATATCGTGCACGAGTAGGCTCGCCGTAAAAGGGACCGGAAACCCCCGTGGGAAATATGTACGCAACTCTTGGAAGTTCTCTCGCTGGATGAAAAATTTATCTGAACCGCGGGCTCAAAAGCCGGCAAGCCGAGAAATGAGAGTCGGGGAGCGTCTAACATCAACGTGTACAGCCGAATCCGCGATAATTCAGACACCTGTTAACTGTATCCCTCATGCGTATCATAAATAACCGCGAGAAATATTATTTTGGATAAGTTCGATGCTCGCTCTGTAGAAATTTATTTATGTAACTAATTGAAAAAGTCGGTTCTCTTACTTTATTATCATTAATTTAAACAAAAATAGCTGTAATAGTTCATATTTCATCAAGATAGATTTTAAAATTCCTCTAAATGCTATAAAATCAGACATTGATCGTTTTGATGACGTCAAATTAGTTATGCAATAGTGTTACATTAACATTTAAATATGTATTAATTTAACATTCATTGTGATAAATTCTTTTATATTAATAATTACTATTGCAAACTTTATTTCTGTCGTTATTTAAAAAAAAATTTTCAAATTATTTTATCAAACTATAGCAACTATAAAAATATTAATATTATAAATTCCTGATATATTTTACTCACGTGACTGGAAAAGTTTTTTTTTATGTAATTACAAAGGCAATATTTAGAATTAAATGGGATAATCGTGATACTGAATTTCGATTTGTGTATATTTGAAATCGATAACATTCGCTATGATATTAATTTTTATCACATGTTACATTATTCGAATGAATAATATTGTTGGTTACGGTGGGTGGAATAGAACGGTAATGTCGAGTGAAATTAGAATATGCGTTTTGTTCCGGAACGTTTCATTCTGTAGGACACGCTGGATCTCTATCGACGTAATTATTCGGCGTGAATTCCACTTGACATTCGCCATGGAAGGACACGTATTCTCGATCAAAGTGCAAATTTGTACAAGCCGGGGACCGAATTCCCCGGGCGCATAGTCCCGTCGTAGCACCTGATGCTACAGGTGAAATAATAATAAGGCCGATGTGCAATTCGCGTACATATCACGTCGGGCGATCCTATTCGGGTATACATACAACTTGCCTTATCTACAATTTCGTAAGTAGAAATAGACGGAATAAGGCAGACGTTGGTGCATGTTTCACGTATGATGGAGTTAGAAACAAGTGGATGAATAAAAACAGTCGTGCTTCATAAAACTCTTCAAGAAACAGTAATAAATAAAAATGCGGTAGATAGAGTCTTTATAATATTAAATAAAAAATGTAGAAAAATCAACACGTATATCAAGTTGTCGCGAAATTATGTAAACTTTTATTTTTACGTGCCACAATGAATATTTACAATTTAAAAGCTTGCCGCGTTAACTTAAATCAATTTAAAGGATTTGTAATAATGTGTAAGAGATATATGTATACTCGACGTCTTCTAAATTACTTCCAAAAAACTTCTGCCTTCAATGAACATTCATTAAATTTCTTGAAAAGTCGAAAATGTAAACGCTTTTGCAATCTTGATGAAAAATGGAGTTTCGAAGAAACTATCAATATTTCAGGCACTTTCGTATTGTTTGTGGAAATAGGAACCGTTAAAAGACTAACAAGCGCTGTCTAACGCAGTCGCTTTAATAAAAGGAATAGGAACTCTTTCGTTTCGAGGGAACTCGCACCTTCAAGTCCATATCGTACGGATGAGAGTTTCTCGAGAGCACCGTCATTGAGCCAACTCACAGACTCGCAAATCCTTGTATTAGTCACAAATCGTTTTCCTTTAAGCTACCTTCGGTACGTGCTCGGTAGTATTTGTTTCTCTCGTATAAGCTTCATTCTCCTTATCCCACGAATTAAAGATAAACCCAGCTGCTCAATTTCACGACCATTAATATCATAAGATGAAAGAACGGGAAGAATGGAGAAGGAAACGCGATTGCACAGAAACGTTTGGTAAAAAATTGTTCAAACAAATTTTGTGTTCAAAAAGATTGTCCTAATACCGACAGATAATTTGCAAGTAGAAAGAATTAACGGTTACATCTGTTCACGTGTTTCTTAATGAGTAAACAACAATAGCTTCTGAGGGGTAGCGGGTTAACAAAGTAATGCAACAAAGAAAAATTGCAGTACATTTAATTAACGACTCGCGTACGCAATGTGAACAACATTTCCATTCCGCAAAGTGGTCTGAATAAATTTTGCGAAGTAGAACGCGCGACTTGTCACGCGACATGTCACGCGTTGCCGCGAACTAATAAAGGCTCGTTATTGTCTTTTGAATAATTGAGAGCAACAAGATGAAACTCATAGTCCTCAAATATAAATCGTCATAATCAGGGGCAAATGAGATCCACTTTGTCTTGAAATATTCCTTTTTCGTCTTTCTCGTTCCGAATAAAAAAATTATTTCTCGTTTGTTTAATGCCAATTAAGATAATTTTATCTGAAAGTTTTATTCAAATTTTATTGCAATGCTATTGCATGTTAATATTGAAAAATGTGACATAATAGTAGAGAAATGTTACGGAAATACGAAGTAGATATAATCCAACAGTATAACTTAACAATAATTTAACCGTAACGTAAAATGATATCAAATTGATTTAGAACCCGCTTTAGAATACGATCCTCTAAGTGCAACGTAAACCATATAAACTACACCAGAGTGGTAAAATGCAGGCACAGCATCGTAAAGTCTCGGCATATCACGTATCGTATACCCAAGCATTACCAAAAGCGAGAATATTGATCGATATTCGATTTTACAAACGATCTATAAATATTTTATTATTCTTCTTCGAAGTTATAACAGTGCCAATAGTGTTCGCTCAATGATTTTCTAGGTGGCATACATTACTTATCGTCTAAAATTAACACTTTTGCTCGATAAATATTAATCTTGAATTTATTTCTTACAAATATAATTGTGGAGATGATGAAGATTTTTTTCTTGTTTTTGATGAAAATGAAATGTATCTATCTCTATTGATGAAGAATTAAGGTTGCCTTAGTTTCTACTTGGTAGATTTAATTTCTTTAGTCATTAATCCTTCTTTAATCTGGTCATGTCAAATTTCATGTATAAATAATTCTGTGGGAGAGATGTAAACTAAAGTAAGGATATAAAATAACATGAGGTGTGCATCTTCAATTCCGTACGATTATTGAAGGATTAATAAATTTTGTTATTGCTCGTAAAGATATTTAGACAGATAATTTTCAGTTTGACACGTTCCACTATCTATATTTTATTATAAAAGAACGAAACTATCTTACTTAATTTATAAATTTTTTAAAATCAGGCGATCGTAAGTTTGAAAGACGGATGTACTCGTTACGCTCTAAAGTTATTAACTAGAATGAAATCATGCGTAAAACTTCGATTTGGGAAGGGATTTTTTTTTATTCTTGCTTTTTGATAAAATTAAATTTAACTATCAGTACATGTCTGTGCGCGCGACGCCATGCAAATTGCGTCGGTGAAAAAACGAAGAAGGGGTGAAAGGGATTGCGGCAACGAAAATGGAAATGTGATTTGCAATTGGACCATGTAATTTTTCCAATTTAAATCTAATTCTCGGCACGATATAGGGATGCGCCAAGCGAGCCGAATCTGTCTCGCGCGCTTCCGCGGAGAACGTATTACGATCTACGGCGAGGAAACGCACTGAACTTTTACAAAGCTCTTTTTGTTGCTCGCGGATCGACGCGCTCGCGAGTACGTTGCACGTGCTATTTACGTTACAGCTCGATGTAACGCCGTACTGGCATGTACTAGCATGTTTCAAGCAACGGCTATCTTCCTCTCCTTTTTTTTCTTTCTTTTTATATGCGCGTCATGTCGTTTATATCGTTAAACGCTAATCGACTAGTAAACAGAGTATTTTTGCGATAAAATAGGACTAACTGTGTTATTTCCGTCACGTTAGCTGATATTATTGTAAAACCTACATATTTCCTCTCGCAAAATTTTGGATAGAAATGGAGTCAGTCAAAAAAGCATAATTATGTCTCAAGTTTTTACGTTAATATTTTCAAGGAGTCAAACACTAACACGTATATTCAATCTAAAACAGTCTTTCTGTAGTACGTCTGTAACGCGAACGAAGTGAGAAGTGAGACGACACCTTTGAATAACTTTGAAAAAAGTTTAAGGAAGAAGATGGCAAAATTATTAATAGAATGTCCCATTGTAATAATCTTGCAAGTTCGCAAGGCTAACATCACGGTCATTAAAGTGCTTTCGTTCGCATATAAATTACCACCCTGAGGCGTTGCTCTATCTCTCTAATGTACTGCGTAATCCTCTCAGAATAATTGGCCTTATTATTATCGCAAAATACGTAGCGTAAAATACTGTAAAGCATAGTACAATATTGCACTCCGTTCCACCTGCCAAAAAATATAAAATAAAAATTAATTAAATTTTCAATTTTATTTTCAAAGAAATATGTAATAGCTTTTTATTTTCCATAATAATAAAATAGGACATTTTTTTTAAATATAATTTATGATCAATTATTATACATATACATTATTTGTTTCTTTTTTCTTGATTCTTTTATCTATAAGTCAATTTATTTTATTTTCAGTTGTTAATACTATTACTTTATGTGAGTAAAATTTATGCGAGATTAACAATTCGCGTGTAATCTTTAAGTAAGCATTATGAAAACATCTTGCCAAGTCAATTTGCAAATAGCGTCTAGACTCATAATTAACAGCAATAAACTGCACGTCTGTGATAAACTTACAGTAAACACGAAGGCTTATGAAGTAACAATTTAAATTAATTAAATATAAGAAAGAAATATATGAATCTTATGAACATTACTATAATTACTAGCAGATGTAAATGTCTTAATATTGATTGAAGCTGTAATAATTATAGAATATCTACATCGATAATTACAACGCATATATCAATGTTGGTATAATTATAGAATACCTATATCGCTAATGATAAGGCATATATTAATTCGTTACGTGATAAATTACGTAATAAATTTGTTATATACTATTACATATTACTGACAAATTTATTTAATAATTAAATAAGCAGTGCTTGTTTCTTATTGTTAGAAATTGTTAAAAATTGTTAACAAGAAAAAAGATTATTTTAAAGTTGTCTCTATTTTAATATCACAAACACGTTGTGAAACTAGCACGTTTCTTTAAAGTCATAGACTTTTTAATGAGCTCAATAAATTCTTTATTAATGTAACTTTAACGGAAAAAGTCCTTGCTAATTAAACTTCTTGTTATTCAATTAATAACCAACATTTTGGTAACGAAACCGTAAATTAAATTTTTATCTACTTGCAGTATCGATTCTCAATTCCTCAAAAAATATTGAAGAACTCCGACTTGCACGATTAGTCAATATTTTTATTCGTAAACTTGTACTTGCTTCAGATGTACAAGAGCTCGAAAAAGTGCAGTATCTTCCAGTGAAAGTAAATGAAATGTTGTAAACGTGCGGTAACACTTGCAACCATCCTCGTACAAGCCGATGTAACAGCCGTTCGCCATTTCGGACCCTACCGTGGCGTTGCTGGCAATCGATAATGGCGTTACGACAAATATAGACTCTGTACTCGTGCAGCTTGCGCACAATATTTTCTCTAAAGTCGGTACGGACAAGCAAGACGCGCAAGATTTTTTGAATGGCAACGGATTTGAGAGGATGCAGTTCGGTTAGCTGATTCGTAGAAGCGGGATCGACTGGGATATCCTACCTAAATTGGTTTTCGACAAATGTGAAAAAGAAAGAGAGAGAGAGAGAGAGAGAGAGAGAGAGAGAGAGAGAGAGAGAGAATGCATCAAGCGAGCATTATCGCGCGCAGGACACGATCGAGAGATGGTAAGAAATGAGAAAAAAGGATATACAACAGCTGCGCGCATGTTGGAATTGCCGAGAAAATGAAAACATTCGACAGATGAGCCAGTAAAGAGAGTGAGTACATTTAGCGAGGGATCCGCGATGTGGAAAATAAAGCACGCCGACGGGAAAGGAAGAGAAAGTCGAAGGATATCGAGAAGTCCGACGGCAGTCGTGTGAGTTTCTGTCGACACACGAATAAATCCGAGAAATCGTGGAACTCGGCTGTGTCTGCGCTTTCTATGTCCTTGAGACGCGGAGATTTACGAGAAGAGTGGTTTCAACTCTGACCTGGACGTTATTCTTTCGTTTAAGCGCACGTGATTAATATGCGGGAATTATGTCGAGGTTTTGGGAATGTGCCGGTCTCCGGGGAAAAGGCGAATTTATATTAGGAGACGTCAACTTTGTGTCGCACAACGTGGTATTTATTTTTAGCCAGTAAAACCGCGAGATTACTTTGCAGAACTATTTTGCGTGCTTAGTAAACAGCATTCCGAGGAAACCGCGGTGCAAAGAATGTTATCTTTCCTTTCCGTTCGAATTAAATATTCAGTATGTGTTATATACTTTGTTTTCATTTTCTTAATATATCATAAGGTCTGATTCTTTTTTTATTATAGATTAAAAAAAATTTCTATCTCATATCACGTAAAAATAACAAAAAAAAATATAGATATACTTGGTACCGTATGTCGCGACGTCACACAATAGTTTACGAAGAACCTATATACGGAAAGTCTATGGAAACATTCCAAAAGATGTTGAAGTGCAATCTCAATACACACGGACGACGACCGAGTCGGTCGATCACACATGCGATGTCTGGAGTTTTGTTTCTCACAGTTCTTGAACATACTGTCATGTAATTTACTTCGTTGACTTGAAATGTCAATACATGTGGCTACTATGATTTTCATCTCTTATCTATCGCGGAAAATATCTACCATTATTACATCAAATAAATATCAAAAGCGAACTGTATCCACATTTTATATAAATTTACAATTTTTGTTGTAATTATTGTTACGAAAAATGAAATATAAAGTTGTTAAATGCTTTCTTTCTATTTTCAAACAGTTGAAGCGAAAGAAAGATTTATTTATTATGTATGTGCTTGCATGAATCACTATCGGAAACACGAATATCACGTTAGCTGTTCTTTTATTATGAAATGAAAACAATTTATACAATATTAAACAAAATTTTTAATAATACAAATTTTATTAATAAGTAAGAAACAGATATTATATTTTACTTGATAATAAAGTTAGATTTTTGTTGAATTTTATAATTAGATATTTTTTTATGCAATTCATCCGAATCAATAACATTCTTATATAAGAGATGAATAAAACAGTACCAATCTGTCTATCAAATTCAGGCTTGAAATTGTCCATTAATTCATGTGCATCTTTTATTTTAATTAATCAACGATTTGCATATCGTTTTTATCTGAATATTAAAATTAGGAGAGATACCTAGTGAAAATACCAAATGTTCGTATTGAACATGCAAATTCAATTTGGTCTCTCATGAGAAACGTAGATCCGATATTAATATAATTAAAGATGGAATATATGTATTGGACATATAAATCTATGCGGAAAACGCTATGTCAAAATTTTGGAAAGTGAGATGCCACTGCAAGATTAGATATTAAGATCTGAGGATAAAGTTGTCTAAGAACCGATTGAAATTGTTTCGTTAGTTTCTCTCTACTTTTCCCGCCAATTCATAACCATTTCCCGAAAGGAATATCTTCGCGCGGAAAGATGATGACTCCGCTGCTGAAAGTAACTAGCGCGTTNACTCGGTCGATTTAAGCGTTTTTTTTCTTTCTCCCGGAGGAAACGTCGTTACCCGCAGCCGACAGAAATTGCCATTTGCACGAGGCGCGCGGCTCCTTAATTAAAATCCCAGTTCACCATGTTGCTTCCGTGCTTCTCTCGAGCTTTTCGTTTCGTAGCATAAGCACGAACGCGCTGTTCTACCAAGATAAAAGTGCACGATGTCACTATAATAGACATTTGTGTGTAATTCACATTTAATTTGGGATAAATAGCGTATTATCAAGCTTCAGGTTATCAAAATTCTCTGAGAATATTGATTTAATCATTTCCCGCTTCTTGTCGGAATTATGTTAAACCTGAACTACTGATAGAAAATTAAATGTAATACCAGTGCGAATACTTTATAGATTATAAGAGAAATGCATTATCAGATAAAATGTTTTATTAAATAGTTTACACACATATGAAAATTGCAAGGAATCTGGTTTAAATGTAGCTACTAAAAAAAGGGATAATTTAATGGGAAAAGTATTTGAGGAGAGACAGTAGTTATACTAAAAAATTATTAATAAAATTTTTATTTACTTTATAGTAAAAAAGTGAATAACTTAAATAATTCACGCATTATTATTAGATAATCAGAAACCCATGCAAAGCTACATACATAATAAATAAACGTTTTTTTTTATTTTTATTATGAAAAGCATTTTCTATATTTTATTTATCATTACAACACAATTAAAAAGTAATAAATTTATAAACGTAAGACACAGATTTTTATAATTGATAAATGTATACATTATTTATAAATTTATAAAATTTACTCGTACAATATTTATCTTGTGCAATAATAGTAAGAATATTTTCCGTTAGATAAGAAATCGAGATTATACCAGCCGCATGTATTGACATTTCAAATCAGCAAGATGAATTAAACGACATGTATGAGAAATCGCAAAAAACAAAATTCACACATGATCTACAAAATGTCTAAAATTACACTTTAGCATTTTTTTTTTAGAATCTTTCCACAGGATTTCCATGTATAGTTTTCTCGTGAAATAATCTTTGACGAAATATGTGTGAAGTGAGTGCAATTCCATGTAACGGGTAATTATAAAGCATATATGGAATTAAACTAGTATTTATTCATTAATCCAGTTCGAATACCGTGCAATTACAACTCAATTGTCAATATGACAACTTTATTGACGCTAATTGGTCACTTCGATGTGGAAATTTTTGGAGTTTCCGTAGAATATTCCAATCACACCGCAAAACTTTCCCAATCCGATAACAACTGGTATATCCGACAACCTGTTATACGACAGATCGTAATACCCTGTGGTAGTGTGGTAGTAGATCGAGCGCTACTACATGATACAAAGTTGGAGGTATTTCCGCGCGATTAATCGAATGCACGTTCATCATGCACGCACTAATCTCCTTTAAAATCCCCGTAATGGCTGTGCGCGTTACCTCGCAGCGGATACCTTGTTTCTAAAGAGCGCGACACGTTCTCGTCTACCACGTCCCTACGTGCGGTAATACACGTGCAGGTTCGTACATGCTAGTAAATATGTACCTATCCTGCGCGCGCACGCGCGAAGCAAGAGGACCGCGTAAATAACGTCGAAGAGGAACCGACGATGGCGACGATATTGTCGCTGCCGTGTGCACGTTGTAAATAACTAAGGACAAGGGACACGATTTGCGGAGGCGACCGTCCTACACGTTTCAGCGTTTAGTGAGTTGCACGCTTCAGCAACACGGAGTACTGGATACAATCGACATAAGAAGCACCTGCTTTGCGGTGCACAGTCACGTTGCGTGCTGTTTCTTCGCGTATTTGTATTTGTATTTGTCGCGATGCATGCAAACTTTCACGGGCGCAATCTGCACATTTTTGCATGTGTTCGTATTTGCGCGATTGTAGGTCGAACTTGTTGCAGTTTAGCCTTTACTGTTTCGTCTGTGTGCTCTCGACTTTGTTGCGGCGCCAAGTGGAAGGAGGACAGTGTGGGCAGTATATGTCACGAAGGATAAACGAGTCCGGTACGAAAAGGATGAAAGAAAATTGCTCGTTGTCGAACAAATGAACCGACGTTAACTTGTTTCAAATTACAGAAAAGGGGCGCAATTTAAATAACTTGTTAATAACAGAAGACGATAGAAAATTATTTACAATAGTTTCATAAAATAATGTATTTCCATCAATTAAACTGTTGATTCTATCCATGCCTCGGGTAGAATTGACAGTTTAATTATTTCCTATATATATATTTTTGTCGCTTTCCAAGTTGTTTGCGTTTGTCAAGTTGACAATAACATTAACTTTGCAAAGTAGCAGTAAATTGCCAGCCGTAACAAGAATGTTTATTCTCTTTGCTTGGAAACTATGTAAACAGCAATTGCTCGTAAAGGTACGCACGAGTTACTATCGTGAAAATATAATATCTTGTTAAGTCGATAGAGAAAATCTGTTTACGGAATTGATTTTACGATGTAATATGCGGAGATATGAAGGAATGCGTTATGAATGGCGAATTTAATTTAGCTTACGCAAATTTCATTCAAGCGATGGGAATGGACAGATATTATTATTGATGCAGATGAAACGGAGTAAACGGATGATAAGGCTCGGAACATGAACGGAAAAAAAATTGTAACAATTTTCGACACGCGTAGCCAACTTTCGAAGGACGATGCCATAAAAATCTTTAATCGACATATATTACGTAATCGATAGCGGCAAGGGGGATTTAGATGCAGCGGTCATTTTTCACGTCGAACGGCGCTAGCAACCAAGATTATTGTGATACTGGGTTTATTTCACGAGCGTGCATCAAGCATGTGGAAAATTTAATGCCGTCTGCCCGAAGAACAAAAGGCGATGGTACGTTGGTGTTTTAATGAACTTGGTCTTTAAAGCGCCTGTCAAATCCATAATTCTGGTTCCTATTATATTTACGTCATTGCTATTGTATCGTTTATCCGTGGATATTTAATTACGTTAAATGATATGAAAAGTTGAAAAAAATAATGAACTTTAAATCATGATAGATTGTGAAGATAAAATTAAACGATTGATTAAAGAGAGAATAAATGAAAACGAAAGACTAGAAATTTTCTCACAAAAACATGTCACATTTTTTATCATTTTTTGATAGCGTTTTTGTCCTGAATAATAAACCAATTATTTTCGTTAGTTATAAGAAACATCGGATTGATCAAAGTTCATCATCTTCATTATCAAACACTTACAATTACACTTTCATTTGACGTTTGCGATGCCATTGATTTTATTACTGCGTAATAATATAAAAAGATTGCGTTAAGGTGAAGTACGGCTGAATTTAATATTAACGGCACCTCTATGCCCCGCGTAGCGGGGTCGAAATTGCCGCAGGATATTTTAGACAAAACTCGATTAGTAGGTGGAAGTTCTCTGCAGCGGCGTCTGCACCATTATTGTGAAAGCCACGGCGGGAAAGTACCTGCGACGACAAGAGCTACCTCTGCGTTTAATTAACATGCATTCGAAGTGGCGCGCGAGGGTTACTTTACAACCGGACATTCATACACTCGCAAGCGGGAAAGAGGAGAGAAAAAGAGAAATCACGCGAAAAAAAATTACATTTCGTTTGCGTCGCACGGTGTGACGCGACTGCGGATAAATATCACAGCGGTATCATGAATAATCCATGTTCCACGCGCGCCCCAAAGTAGTATTGCGAGACAAATGTAATCACTGCGCGTAAAACGGCCGAGTAACGACCGACGAAAATGAATTTTTATCTAATAGCGAGATAATCCACTGTCGTTTGTCGTACACCTATCTGCGCCGTTGCGTCGGTCTTATCGTCGTTACAAGTCGTCATAAACTCGACGTTTATTGCGCAACGCAAGCTAATAATGTTAAACTTTGCTCTAATAAAAATTCAAAGCGGCGTAACTCTGTTTATTGCTCTTTCAATTTCTTATAGATATTATCTATTGCTTTTTCGCTTTATCGCGATGAATATATAATAAAGGTCATAGTTACATCGCTGGTTGGATAATTTCAAACTTGTTCACAAAATGTTTGACAAAAATGTCAAATAGTTTTTTGTTTACTCTGATTTATAAATTACTAATTTTAATGAAAAAAAAAGATAGAAGAAAAAAATAATTAAAATTTATTTAATATTCATGTAATAATTTTTGGGTAGAGAATTTTTTTATCTATTCACGTTGGATTAATACATTAAAATGTGTTATTTATTATCATTACATTTCGCATCGATCAGCACAATGGGCAGAATAAAGACCTAGGAATTGAAATTAAATAAAGAACAGAATTGTTCTCTCTCTTCAAATATATGTAAGAATTATTTAAGAAAAAATGTGCATAATATAATAAGATAAAACCGAGGTCTTTAGACTTGTTATTTATATTGACGGTTCATGAAATGCTTAATAGCAACCACTTTTCGACTACTAAAGCAATTTCTAATTTATTCCTTCATAATGAATAGCTCCATTCGTATCCATGCATTATTGGAAACGTGAAGCTCAACCAGAGAATCAGATCAGTATGCTTTCGGCTTAAACGTTAATTACCATTCATCAAATAGCACAGTAATCTGAGATTCTGAGATACCAACATGTGCAGCCTAAAATCACTGTTTTGATATGCTAGGTAAAACATCAAATTATAGTATCATCTTACGTTTTCTCTCATTACGTTAAATTACGTCCAATAATCTAAAAATTATTCATTTTTACAATCTTATATTTTTAATTTTAAACGAGATAATTCTTTATTTGTTTTTACAGCATGTCTTTCTTTAATTATTTTGTTCGACAATTAAATTATTATAAATAAATGTAGTTAAAATTGATGTTTATAATTACGTTTGTCTTTGATCTGTTCTATTCTGAATACATTTGATATTAAATAATACTTTAATAAACTCAATTTTACTTATAAAATTTTTTAAAGATAATATAATTCTTATCTATCTAACATATCTTATTAGAAAAACAATTCATATAATATTTAAAAACGTTTTAACATAACTCATAAATTTTACATTATTATTATTATTATTATTATTATTAGTTAGTACCAAGTATATGTTCTTTCGAGATGGTCTTTGTGTATTGTTTGGCAAAGAATTCATTATATTCTCGTTTATTGACACTATACAGTTTCCGTAGAGCCGTCGGCAATAAATTTTGAGGTCAATTGTCTATCTGTTGTCAATAATGTAATATCAGTCTTCACGGACGCTGGTCGCAAAATCCTTTCTCACGAACCTGTGCAAAATCTTTCGGCAGAGAAAGAAAGGTTGGAGGGTAAAATGACGCAATGTTCTTTCGATGCTCAGTGGCTTGAAAAACGTGGGAAATTGAAGAAGCGAACTCTCATACAGAGAGGAAATATTCCACCGCGTATGAATTGTATGTGCTATCGTGCATATGTTGAAAAAGAAGAAGGAAGAAGTGGAAGCGAAAAGAAGGGTTTCATGCCACTTAGAAGTAACTCAAATGTATGTGAAATGTTTTTGAAAACACAAGTAAAATGACTTAACAATCCAATGATATTGTTACAATGCCCTCTTTTGTAAGAAAAGTAGAAACTAGTTTGTTAGTGACATTACATGATATCAACAAAAGAACACATGAAACTATTAATTTCTGAGTTTAATAGAAAATTGATAGACTTAAATGAAATAAGAATTTGCATATGTGAATGTAAAATATGCAATTATGTTCTTTTAAACGTAAACATATTTTTATAAAATTACGTTTATATACCCAATATGAAAAAAATTAATTATTCAATTAAAAACTGCATTCAAATCTTTTTCATGAACTAATATAAATTTTCTGTATAAATTGTAAATGACGAAAGTAAATTATGATTTTCATAGTAATTCTGCTGTAGAAACTTCGACAAAATTACATTGAAAATATTTAGGAATAACGCTATTTAATATGAACTGGATAATATGTGAAACTTTATTATTAACATACTCGCATGAATCGTTTGATCCTATTTTATTTAAAGCTGGATTAATAAAGCCTCAAAATGATGCATCTAAATGACTATTGGAACAAATTAATCTGATGAGACGAAAATACAAACTAATCCGTTCCAAATTAATTTCAACGTGATTGAAATACGTCGTTGCTCAGTTTCGTGTTCAACTTCGATTGGTAGTGTTTATTAAATTCGCGCATACGGTTGGTGACTTAACACGAAATGCCATATTAATTGTTTGTCGAATGACCAAATTTTATTGGAAAATTTTATTAAAAAATAAAGCGAGGCAAAAATTCGCTTTTACGAGGTTGAATAACTTTGCGAAAAATCTTTGGTCGCTAGTTTCTAAAGAATGTTTTTATTGGCTAGAGATATGCATACTTTATATCACTGCCACGCTGCGAAATAGTAAGTAGAAAAATAACACAAAAGAGTTTAAATTACAAGCAAAACTTTACTTTTTCCTTTTAACATCCAACGAACACGTAAAATAACGTTGTTTATATAACTCGTTTTAGGGGAGGAGGCATGCGTAAACTTTTCGAGCGCAGAAGCAAAGTTTCCAATAAGGAGATTGCAATAAAAGTGATCGAACTATATCTAAGTCTATTTAAAATCGTACATATCCTTCGAAAAATTTTTGTCAGTACAGTAATGATAATATTAACTTTATTCAAGTTTCGCGATTACAAAGTTAATTCTAACTAACAATTTTCTCTCTCATCCCTCTTTTTTTAAATATATCCTTATTTTTAATTAATTTTAACACGTGCGTGTTATCACTTTATAAATTTTAGCGACAGTTAATATTAATATTTAAAAATATAATTGTTCAATTACTTTGCAATTATAATCAAATTCATCACTAGATTTCAACATATATTTTTATATATTGACTGAAATTTATTTTATCATAATTTATTATAATTTGAAAGACAAATAATTTAAAGTTGAAGAAATTATCCGTCTTGTGGTCCACGAAATATTACACGTCGAAATTGCGCACATTAAATCTGTTCAAATATAACTAGTATCCTGTTGCTTATAGTATGTCGCATCAACATTACCTCCGCTTATATAAGGATTAATGTTGCGTTTACACCACGCATAGTTATGTATGCGGCGTGGAAGCTGCAGAAACGTGAATTCGACCGCGAATTTCGCAAAGAATGCGAAACGGTTCGAAATATTTCAGGAGAAAAGACATTTTTAGCATTACTTTTCAGTTAGCAATAAAAATTGGTTGAATTTTTTCAATCAAATTTATAATTAGAAATATAATCCGTAATAATTAAAAGTGTTACACACAATGCAATTTCTATATATTCAATATAGTTAGTTTTTTCCATTTATCTGATCAGAATATTAAAATTATAAGAATCATAATTAGTTATTTATTAAATATGCACACATTATTATTTGTATCATGTTTGATTTTCACTGTAAATATTATGTCGGCAACAACAGATTCTCTCTCTTTAGAGCATTTCTAGAAAATAAAATTTTAGAAAAAACTAGAAAGTGACAGAACTTTACTTCCTTTCATGGATCCTTTCATGAACAATGCAACGAATGCATCATTGTAAATTCAATAGTACACTATGTATCCGCAAAATATATTGAACGTATATCTATTCTATTCTTTATTAATGCGGTGTACTAAAAACAAAACAGCAGGACGTATTTGGTACTATGTTGTCTATAGTTATACATTTATTTCGTTTTACGCTTTTATATTGTATTTACGCTTTTATATTGTTATAAATTTAGTACCCATAAATGTTTCAAAAGTATTTTCTATCTCAGACTAGTTGAATCCAACATGAAACTATATATCCGATATGTTACAAGTAGTACTTATTATTGGAATCATTTCGGAATATTGCTGAAAATTCATTTTATTTGACATCATTCCGCTAACAAAATAAATCACTTATTTATAAATTATCGCATTATGTTTGAACTGGTAATTTTCTATATGTATAAATACAAAGATTATTTAACTTGTCGGATTCGGATTATTCAGTGACATTGCTCGCGACACGTCCGTTTCGTTCCAATTCTTTTTTATTTTGATTGATACGTAGCCTCGTGCTTTTTTTATTATTTTTACGCAGCTCAGTATTGATTTCATATTGTTTTTGACTCTTTTTCTTTTTATGGGTTTAATCAAACATTAACGCGGATACAATAATATTCTCATAAAACTATTCAAAACTTAATCATTTGATACAATAATTAATATTTCAAAACTATTATCCGCAATAGATTTTTAATTAATGTACACAACTTTTTCCTATTTATTAATATTCGATGAGGATAATTTGTCGTTAAAAGTTATAACGGTGATAAAGCAAAACGTCGACGATTTCATAACGCTGCCGAAACTATCGTGTGCAATCACGCACTCGTGAATCGCGCTAAATGCAAGTCGCATGTCTATTCGCGTTGCTCTATGACTCGTGGTTTCGATAAACCACAAGCCGGGACACCTATGTCACACGCCGGCCGTGGCATTCGTGACATGTTTCATACCGCGTGTGGCGCGCGATTATATAATATTCCCTTCACAGTTCGCCGTGTGATAACATCGGCGAGGTAGATGAAAGGATGAAAAGTGACGCGAATTGCTGGGACAGGGAAGGAGAAAAGGAAGAGTGTTTTGCTTTATCTAAGCATTTGAATATCCGACATTTAAACCGCCTCGAAAATTACGCACACGCGTACCACACGCGTAATATTTTACAAGAGTAAACATGTATGTGCCGTTAATATTAAATTATATTTGCAAGACAGAAGTGTACGTATAATAATTATTAACATCCTTGGGCATAATCACGAGCTGCTAATGCCTCTCTCGCCGTTTCAGCGCTCGCAAAGCTGGATTAAATTAATCAATTTAACATAATGGAAAGGGGTAAAGGCAACAAGAACTTAACTCAAATATCCTACTTTCAAAATGAACGAGAAATTGAGACGATACCCGGAGTGGAGATCGATTTGTCTTGAGTGGACTTTAATCTTAGGCGACCTATAATTCGTGATGAAATTCTAAAATTTTTAACTTTAAATGCCGCGTACATACATGTGTATTCAATATTTATTATATTTTGATGTTTTGCACATTACACGTATATTATACGATGTGCGAGATTATAAATATCTGTCCTGAATTTGCTCTCTTCTCCCTTTGTCGTGAATCATATATCATCTACAAAGTGGATTTAAGGGAAAATTAGTTCGTTAAACGTTGGTTTCTCTTAATATATGAAAACTGGAAATGTTATATGAGAACACAGATATTGTTCACAACAGCTGCGCACATGTTACTATGAAACAAAGTACACTGAAATCGGTGGATAAATTCGTCACAGAGTAATAATAAAATAGATTTATCTCTTTTGAGTTCGTCATCAAGTGTATCGTATTTTTAAAACAAAGCATAGTATGTAAAAGAAATTAGTCTATAAAAGAATAAAATTATATATTTTTTTGTTCGTTATATTTCCATCTCTTAATTCCGTCGCTCTTCATGAAAGCTATTGTGTTTCAAGGAAACAATATACAATATGCTCGACATTGCGATATATTAAATCCCGATCACGAGCGTGCTCATAATAAAAGTGTCGAGATAGTTTTGCCGTCAGAGTCGCGACAGCCGGCGAGATTTTCAATTAAATCGCTTCTCTGAGGAATGTTTCGCTGAGAAATTTACAGAATGCTATATTTCCGCTATTTCTGTCTCGACGCGTACTCTTCGACATTCAACGCCGCCTTTCTACGGACGGCGGGAACGGGTCGACGGGTTTCGTACTGTTAACAAGGTTTGTCGAATTTAATTACATCACTTGATCTTGGATCTGGCAATTCATCGCCTCGCTTTTTCCTCACTCTCGTCGTCCTTGCGATATCATTCATCTCGTTTACACTTTTCGAACACGAAACATCACCACAATAACTTTAAAGAGGGTTTCTTCTTCGACCCAACGCTGTTGCATTTCTTCTCAATTTCTTCAATCTAGTAGGAATCAAGCGTTTTATTATTTATTAATAATCAAAGGAATAAAAACCGGTATCAAATTTTCTCTTTGTCTGTTTATCCTTGTGCCTTAAAGGTTATACTTCTTTTACAAAATTTCGTGGGATGTTTTAATAAAATTATTTGGCGACAAACACGTTTAAAATGTTACGCTATTTTTTTTTGTCAGTATCAAAGCCTAATGTTTTCTCGTATCTGGATCGCGTTTGAAATCAATTACGATACTCGCGAAATGAATCGGAAGAAAAAGATTAAAACCATTTACATGTAATTAGGAATTTTGCTGAGGCAGTTGTAGTAAAGTAATGCAAAAACGGTGAAAATTAACGGATAATTCAGTGAGACCCAATCCGTCCGTCTGTCGCAAAATTGCGCGAGATTCACTGTGCATGCAGCGTCAAGTGCTCTGGAAAAGCGCAGCGTAGATAAACTCAATTACCGAGGCGTGTTACGCATACAATCAGTTTTCAAGTGCGTACATGACTATGACGCGTTTACACAATTTTAAGTAATCGATTATCACGGACATCATACGCGATCCTTTGTTATCCCGCTTTGCCACCGTCTCTCATCTCTTTTATCCTCTTTGCCACGCTCTTTCGGAAATTACCTTCTTATTCATCCGGGAAATAAAAGTTGTCAAGAACGATGCAACGAGATGCGCGTAAAAATGTCGGGCTTGTCCTGCTTCGAATATCTTTGCGCTATTCCTTCCCGCCGTTACGAATACCGCGTTGGTCGTTGAAATTTATGTTTTATCAGATTGCCATCGATCAGCCCTAAATCCTTCAATCGCTCTTTTTGCATCCCTTCTCTTTCGATATCGGTCTTTCTTGCTCTTTGCTTCGATAGCTTGGAAAAATCTCGAAGCAATAAAGCCTAAAACTGCTGATAAGAAATACTAGCCTCGCTTTTTTTCCTACGAAAATTTTACTTTTTTTTTTTAAATTTTTATGATATATCATTTAATGACATAAGAATAATTGATTCTACAATTGTTTTATAAATAGTCGAAATGCAATAAAAGTTTCCATTGTTCATCTTTAAAGTATGTATTTTATGCAGAGAAGTTTAATTCTTTCAACTGTATTTTTTTTCATTTGTCTTCATTTTATCGGTCCAGTTTGAGATAAAATTTTTCCAAGTAAGAATTTGTTTTCTTTTTTTAAATATTTCTCATTAAATATATCAAGAGACAAATTTAAATTCTGCCGAGATCCAATTTAGCTAAAATTAAAGTATTATGCAATTTTTATGAAGCTGTTATATGAAAATTAGTGGAGCTACGCGCGCGATACGTTATGTAACAGAGAGAAGATTGTAATGTAGAAAATTATTTTATATACTTTTTATATCCGAGATGTGAAGGTACTATTATAAATTATCTTTTCCATTTAGGAGTTTTGAAACACGCGTATATTTAATAAATATTGCATTAAAAATGTGATTTGTCTCTTCCACGAATCGTTGGATAATAGCAAGATATCCTCGCGGCGCCGTGATGAAAGCACGCTAAAGGGATATACAGCGCTGGCGAGGCAAATATTTTCACGCGACGTTCTCCTGCTTGCCGTTCCGATTTTGCTCGACCTGAAGGATTTATGCGTCGGTCGATTATCACGGTTCTGAATCCACCTGAATTCGTCCTGGAACGCCGCGCCATCGTGGCGACTGAAAATTTATGCAGCTGCAGATTATCGTTGATACTACGAGACTCGACGAAACGTGCAAAAACATCAGAATGGATCTGGGGTGGTGAAGGCTGAAGATTAATTAGATATTTTACGTTTTATTATAGATAGCACATCAGTCTTTATAAATGTCCAGCAGATAGATTTTCTAGAAGAATTTTAGAATTTTAGAAAAAATAAAAAATTGAGTGATAATTGATTGAATTAATTTTAACACGTAGCGTGTCTCTATAATTAAAAAATAAATAATTAGATGCATAGAACATCCGAAGAATAGCATTACGCGAAACTATTAATTTGGATTGAATTTGTACAAGTAAATTATAAGATAAATAATTATGGGTTTAATTATTCTATGAGCATCGTGCGCCGAGAGGATTGCGAAGCAGGATAGCGGTAGTAAACGTGTTTTTTAAGATTTTTGCAAAAGCTTGAGTTAATGTACCAAAATTTCCGGCAAAGTGGTCCGCGCTGACGGGATCAGCAAGCGGCAGTACCGCTTATTACTATTAGACAGGTTCGTTCGCGAATTTCCGGATGATGCCGCAAGCGGTAATTTCCGCTGGCGGAAGCAGAGATCCGATTACAGCTATACATACACAAACTGGGTGACGAAAACAGAAATAGAAACGTTATATGGCATTCATTTATGAAAAGGATTATGATATAAAATTTCTTTTATTTCTGTTATAAATAACATATCAAATAAGTGAAGGTAATAAATCTAAATTTAATCTGGAAGCTTGAAAGAATAAATGTATATCGAGAGAAAGCTTAAGGAATAAAAAAAAGCAATACGTGACAATAATGAAGAAATCAAATATAAAATAATACAAAATATTATAATAAATAAAGCACATGATGCTCATATATCCGCAAAAAAAATATTTTTATAAGCTTCTAGATGTAAAAAGCTTTCTCTTTGAATTTTTTGGTTAATCTTGACGTTTTTTAATTTTAAATTATTATAATTTTCCTTGCACCTAAGATTTCACATTTATGCCAACTTATCTTTTCCGAGTACATTCTGTGGTTGCGTCATATTCATTCTTTTACAAGAAAGGGTAATTTAACGGGCTGTGAAAATAGCCACTAGAAAAAAAAAAGGCGTTGGCAGTTTTACCTTTTCCGCAAACATAAAGTGAAGAATTATTTTACTGGGTTACATCGTGTAGCTTGCGTCTCAACATAATTGCTCTTGCGTTGCGACCGTTTATTTAATCGTGAAAATCCCATCTCGTGCTCCAGTAATACGAAAGTGCGAATCGCGGAAACTGTACGAAACCAATTAAAATAATGTAATCCATTTTACTCGCGGCCCGAACTTCACCTCCTCCTCCCCCCCCCCCCCCCGCCCGCAGATAACCGCCGCTTATACGAAACAAAACAGAGAACAACGCCTCTCCTATACCGTTACATCTTTTTATACTCGTTTCCCGCTTTATTTATTAGCTTATTCAAATATACTCTTTAAATTGAGGCAAGACTCAATATTAACCTTTGATATTTGACACAATAAGGAAATAGGAAACAATGAATCATTATTACTGAAATTACCGCCAGAACGGGGATATTTAAATAAATGCATTTCATATGTTGACATGCTATATGTTTGCATATATATACGGCAAACAAACAGGAATTTAATATTATAATATCCATCTTCGTTTCAAAGAGCAAAAATAATTTCCAATCGTATATTATTTAACGTCAGTTACGATCCATGTTATTCAGTGCAAAAAAGTTATGATGCGCGAAGAAGAGTAATTGTGAGCGAAGGTACGTCAGGAGACGCGCACGGCTCTCCCGTACCGTGTTTCATCAAAGTGCTTCTCTTCCGCAGGACTTGTAACAAGAAGATAAGGAGCGCGGGACGTTGTTTTAATGGATAATCCGTTTCTGCAGCACCCAAGGTGATAGACGGTGTGTTTAATTAAAAGAAGAATCGCGACAATAGCTACCGACGACGATCGTAGCTATTGTTTTCGTTGGGACGCATACAAATCTAACAACCGCGTAGCATTGTCACCGAGACGAGAACTTTTGCATTCCTTTCGAGAAGCTAGGGCGTTATCTATCTCAAAGAAAGTAATTTTCCGGTTTAGCCAACCATTTAACAATCCGGGGATTAAAACGTCTCGCTTCAGCACTTTGTTTTGGCGATTATCGCAGATCATCAATAAGTACTGATCATTTTATCCGTTAAGAATAGAGCGTGTCTACTTCGTTTCTTTCGCCTCTCGTGTTGCATCGCTTCTTCACGCGGCAAAAACAACGGTACCTGCACAATTGTCTACACAGGATAACGGTGTGATAGTTCAAGTCTGATGTTTTTTGCCAAGCCGGCTGTCATGTTCAGAAAGTCGTAAAAAAAGTACACTCTCTGTTTGAGGAAGAGAAATGGATGTTGTTTTAATTTCGTTTCAAGCAAGCGTGTTAATCGTCACAGCTAACAAGAAATTTACGAGCAAAGCCACACTAAAATGAGAAAAACTTGTTTGCAATATCAACTATGTAAGAAAGTTAATTAGAAAATATTTTGATTTGTCTTGGAGTCGAAAAATTATCGGGAAACAAATATTTCAAATAAACAATCGACGTTCAAATAACTCTACTCCAGCGAAATTTTTCAGTTACATTACACAAATGCAGTATTCGTTAAATTCCGTTTTACATAAATTTTTGTTTTAAATAAATAATTTCTCGATTTCGTTTCGTGCATTAGCACGTTTTGTAACATCAGGGATTTATTTATTATCTCACTCCGTGCTTTATCACCGACCGGTATTTACTTAGCACCGCAAATTCGCGCAAAACATTCTAATCGATGCGGGCGAGTAATCCTAAACAGCTGGTTTGCGACTGTTCCGGAGTTTCGACACGATATCAATCGATACTGCAAAGTAACGTAAATGTGATGAGTTCCCAGCTACCTGGTGCGAAAGTCGTATTGCTGTCGAAACTTTCGTGGCGATCGGTCATGAAAGTAGGATCGCGGAGAATGTTTCGTCAGTGAGTTCCGCGATTCAACTTTGTTTCAACTTCGGTGTTGATTAATTAGATTGCAGACAAGTTTAAATACATACCTATATACACAGACAGAGAATGTTTGCGCTGTATAAAATTTGTAAAATTAACATCGACATATGGCTGCATTCCAGCTTACCAAATGCTTTCTCTTTTCAATATCACAATACGATTTTAATATTTACGCAAATATAATTCTATCGTTGTAAAACTGATGTGTGTATATACCATGGAATTTTATTAAATCAATAGCAATATCATATTAAATCTGCGTAAAGCGCTGTCGACGAAGAATCGCGAAAGGATAAGCAGATTTAAATTCAAATATCTATGCGGACTCATTCAATCCACAACTGCAGTCAACTGCATGATAAATTCATTTTCGCTACATGGCGCGCTTTTACCTCGCTGAAACACGCAAGAAATTCCATTTCGATCTGCGATTGTAATGCGG
This sequence comes from Tetramorium alpestre, assembly GCA_021460005.1. Lineage (NCBI taxonomy): Eukaryota > Metazoa > Arthropoda > Insecta > Hymenoptera > Formicidae > Tetramorium > Tetramorium alpestre. Next base: position 681,296 of record JAJVSH010000004.1, read on the forward strand.
CTAATTGGAAGATGGCAATTAATGTTATTGCGCATTTAATGTAAATGGGACGTATAGTTACCTAGCTACGTAATACATACGGACGCGCGTTTAAATTTGCCCATCTCTGTCGTCTCGCACCCTGATTCGATCGGCCGGGGCCATAAAAACTCGCGCAGAAACGCGACGGGCTAATGAGATTCACGGATGAGAGCAAACGCCGCCCGGGCCGAAACTGCGGCGAAACGGCAAAACCGTTGCTTTTGATATCACGTGCACTCGCACGGCACGGCTCCAAATTATCCCGCCGTTAACGAGACCGTTACATTCTACCATAAATGTTAGCAGTGCGTGAAATTACGTTTGTATCGGCTTGCAAAGAGGTGCGATCTCAGAGGCCGGTGGTTATGCCGCTGCAGCGGCGCATATGATTCCTTTTGTCGGTGCACAAGTGACTTCAGACTTTCAAAAGATGCAAAATGTCCTGTTAATTAATTGCGCCAATTATATTTCATGTAACAAATTTCTTTTTTAAACTTTTTAAAACTTTGGATCGACCTTCTTAGAAAAGAAAAATGTCGAGGCTCTAAATTGTAACTGGCAGATATAAAATGTATTGCAAATAAAATTATAATCATTACTTAATTTAAATTAGTAGATCGTAAAGATAAATATACATACATGTATAATTTAAAAGATATAAAATGACGAAGATTAAAGAAATTTTCGATTTTTTAATCGAATCAATTGCATAAATTTTCAGCAAATATTATGTAACTTGGCACGAATAATTAACGTTAATTGCGCGTGAAATTAGCTTTACGTCGACTATAAAGAAGCGCGAGATTACAATTGTTGTGTTGGATTGCTGTAGCGGCAATGTGTATCTTCAATCGTGACAGTACCCTCGAAACGATACTGCGCTCAAGTCGGGGATGCTTTCAAAGAATTGGGCGCAAATGAAACTTGCGTCTTTCAGCGAGAGTAAGTAATGTCCGTGTAAGGACCCTCTGGCACTTTATCGAGTGTAAAGTCAACTGAAATCTTGAAATCGGACATTTTCGACTGATGTGAAGCCATTCCAAAACTTCTTTCTGCAAAATACGTATGTGTACAGTGACGTATAAAGTTGATACAAGAATGTAAGCTGTATAAAGAGCACAATATTTAAAAAAAATAATGCTGTATCGAAATTATTATTATTATTATTATACGAATTTTGTATTTTTTTCATAAATATTTTATTGTAGAAAGATTTAATTTAGCACAAGTTGTTGGCAGAGTTCGTTAATTACAGAAAAAGTACATGCTGAAAAAGTTTTGACACATAAAAATTGTCAGGAGTAAATAGTGAGCTTAATCTGATTTTAATCAATTTGCGATGGTATTTAAGGTAAAACTTGCTACACTGAAAATAATAATTAATGACTGAACTATAGCGATGTTAACACTTAACACACAAAGTTGGAGAAAGAAAAATTTTTTTCATATTTCTCATATAAAAGAAAAAAGTTTTCAATTTCTCTAGAGAATTATCAAAAGTTCTCGTTTTTGAAAAGTAATTAGAGTTTGGTTATCGAGAGGTTTAACGAAAAATGGTTTTGAAGTAACATTATTGTAAGTCAGTCATTTGAACACAGATTTTCAAAATTGATTGATTTCAAAACTTTTAAGTATAATTTGTTTCATGTCAAAGAGAGATCTCAATACTCGCATCAAGCCTCAGAGAGTTCTCGGAAATATTCGTACTATTTTTCCTTTATTTTAATCGGACTAGCAAGTGGAAGCAGTGTTTAGGCGATTTATATTTGTCCGTAACACGTCATCACAAATTTCAGCATTAACCGATCTTTCACAAAACCACCTTCTGTGTACCGCTGGCGCCCCGGAAGAGCTAATTTCCCGGCGTCGCGAAAAACTAGTTAGTAAACTAATTAACGAAATACCTATGTAATTATCTTGGCTTTCTCGACGTAAACAGCACTTGTAAAATTATCACTGTGACAGTCGTTGTAAAATTTACAGGATGATGGAACGTAAACGTGGTTTTCCCTCTTGCAACACGATTTAGATTCGCGATTAAACTCTGAGAAGAAAAAAAGTGGCTCATCCGCGAGATTTATGTTATATACATATATATACAGCAAGTATATATCTTGAGCAGTCGGGCTGCAAACGATTGCGCGCAGGCCCTGATTTATCCGGAAATATTGCGGTCACCGCGACGGGGCCACCGCGCGATCGTGTATCGCGCGGGAAGCTGCGGGCCTCGTAAAGATTCGTGCAGGCTGTCCCGAGGATAAAAAGGGAACGATGCACATACACACGGAGCGGGCGCGCGTAAGGTGGTAACAGGAATCGGAGAGAAAATCGATGATATACAGCCGCGTGACTTAACCCAATTTTTTCGCCACCCGCTATCTACGAAATTTATCGGTGAGATAAAGGCCTTTCGCGACCGCCCGCCCGCCCGTTCTCGTTCATTCTCCCATTCCTTCTTGTGGAATGAGGCCCTCCGCTCTCTGCGGGCGGCCGCTCTGAGTGGACGATCGAGCCGAGAGACAGAACAGCACCGACCTAATGAGAGAAAATTTGGTCTGGCTAACCTTTGAGTGCCTGCGGCCGCGTCCACCGGACGTTTTACCGCGCGATACATTAACGGCTGGTTTCACCCACGTCGGTCAATTGCATCTCTAGTTTAACTAATGCATCTGCTGCTGTTTCTAATTCCACCTCCAGAGAAGAGCAAACGATTCATTCTAGATAATTGATCGATACATTTTAGTAAAGTTTTACCGTTAAGAGTTAGAGACGAGTTCTTCTAATTTCATAACTTCCGCGTACGTGTACGTGTTTTCTCCCCGCAAATAATTGCTTGTGTAATTCTGAAACTAATACTACGGCATATCACACAATTTCGTTATGATACGGATGTTTTTGCGAGAGAAATAGATAATTGAAATCCTTTTATATGCGGACGACGATCTTCTCGTTAGCGGGTTCGTTGTTTTAACTTCCCGTACAAGCGTTATCCACTTCTCCCACTTCGTTCCACGGATTTTCGGAGCTTTCGGACTGTCGTCTTCTGCTTTTGTAGAGCTTATCGTGCCAGTATTCTCAACGAAAAGGATTTTTCCAACAGCTACAGCCCCGCGATCGGATCCCCTCAACAAACTCGGCTGTACATTTCGTTCCATTTTCCTTGGATCATTTCTCCCTTATATTCGTCCGGTCTTTTTCCATCAAATATAACACCCCGAAGAAATGATCCTAGTTGAGCGATTCGTCTGCTGATCACATCCGATTATCTCTTTCCATTATTGTTATTCATCATATCAAATTATCAATTTTTTGCAAATGCAAATTTAAAAAAAATATATACCATATATCAACAGATATAAAAATACTACAGGAATATTTCTGCAATAGTAAATATATTCTAACTATTATTTGCTAAAGAAATGCAAATACGGCAAATTTAAAACGCAAATTTTCTTATTTTGTCTCATAATAAACATACAGCTCCAAAAAGAACCAATTTTATACTATACAAAAACTATTTATTCAAGAGAATTATTAAGTTTTCCTAAACAACAAATTAATAAAATTTTAATTAAAATATTTTCTATATTTATACGCTAAAAAATATTTTATAATCTTCCTTAAAAATAAATATTTTCATTAAAATACTTTCTACATGTGTAACTCAATATTTTTATATTAATTTTTTAATATGAATATTGCGTTTTTCAAAATCAAATATTACTTTTATCTTAATTAATCGCTTGCTTCCATCTCCTGCATATATTTGATTCACATTTCCCTTCAGAATTTTTTTGTAAAAATTATTTTAAGAAATCATTTTTCTAATATACGTCCTCTTTTTTGCGTCCTCAGATAAAAACAATGATGGAACGTCATTATCTGCCATACTTCCGCCAGTTTTACATTCGTTTTACATTCATTTGTTCTCACAATTAGTAGGATATCTTATCGTATAAGAATAATGACAAAAGGGCTTTTTACATACATACATATATGAATACTGCGAATCTCTTCACGAATTTTTTTCTATTCGACAATGATTGCAAAATATGAAACATAAAAAAAATAACTACGTTATAATGATTATACTTAAATAATCTCCGTTGTCTAAAACGTAATTCTGCGAAAAATATTTTGTTCTTCTATAATACAATTCTCTGTCAAGTAAATCACAAAAAGGTAATCACAGAGTAATACGAGGTCAATTATCGACAGCAAAATCAGTCAACTGATATGATATTTAGAATGACACACCTCTTATGTGATGCACGTCAAAGTAGCTGTAGCGGAAAAGCTCCTCCGAAGAAATCCACTCTACGACTCTACGAAGCGCGATCTTCTCTTTTGCAAAAAGTCAGATAACTCGTTGATACTCTTCTCTCACTCTGTCGCCCGAAAGCGGAATTAGTTTCTTGGTGGAAAAAGAATTCGCTGTCACTCCGATCCGCGTGGGTCGCCCTTGAAAAAGTCACGCAATCGGACGGTCACGGCAACGTTCGGAATCGAGAGCGACGGAATGTTCTTTGAGCACCAGGTCACCAGATACGGATTGCCACGAAATCGACAGCGTGAAATAGTCAGAGATGGGATCTCACACACAGTTTCGGAGGAACATCGTGACCAACGAAGCGGCAACCGATCGCATCGCGTATTCTCGCCGTGCACGTCCAGTTTGGTATTATAAAAATGCAATGAGCGGCTGTCCGTGTCGCGGCTTTAATTCGATTTCCGTGTTCGAACGCCTGGCGAGAAACTCGTAAGCTTGCAGTAAATGAGCCAACTGGGACGCAGTAAAATTCTCGATAGCGTCCGACGTGGCTGGACGTCCCGAGTCTGGCGCTAACGCGGAAAGAGCGACCGATAAATATAGCAATTAATAAAATTGAGGTTTTCTTGTTTTCTCGTCTCACGTTCTATCATACGAGAGACACTCTTCTCCAGTTCCTCACCTTCGTAAAATGAGGGATACGCCGTCTTCATCGGCGCGACTAAGCTCGATATTCTACGGTAAATCTTGTCGGGATTTCTAAGGACCTCTCGAAAGATTGGAAACGGGAAATAGGATTAAAGAAAGAGTTCACTAATTGACTCGTTACCCGTAAAATCCCGAGATCTTCAGGGAAAAGGACGAGCCTGTGTGACGATCGTACGAGTTTCATTTTGTCAAGTTTTATATCGATATAAAGAGCGTTCGCGTTCGTTTTCTCTCGATTCGTTAATGGTGTAAAATAAAATTACGATGCTATTTGTCACGTTGCAGTCGTTCAATTTGCAACGCAATCATTGCTATATGATCGTTCATATGTGCTATATATTGTATTATATGTAGGGCTACGATTTGTGTTAAATTTAAATACCTACATATTGGAATTCATTTCATATATTTCAGGCACATCACAATTACAATTTGAAATGAATAAAATCAAATTGTCATTAATAATTGCATAAGTGTTTGAGTTTGTTAAAATGATTTTTAATAGATTCTTAGCAAAAGAATAAAGACTAGCATACTAAAAAGCATTTGCGATAAATTGACTGATGTGATAAAATTACAATATAATACTGCTAATTCTACGATTGTTTTTTTTTAGCTACAAATTATTTCAGGAAAGTTCATTAACGTGTTATTGAGAAGAAAGATAATCAAGAAAATGTTTAATCTCCTTTCTAATCAAATAATCCTTTCCTCGTCAGTGAACTGAATAAAAATACAATTACATGCGAAACGACACGCGATAAAAGTTGAGAATTCGTTCGCGCCTGCTATATAGATAAATGTCTGTTCTCAATGTTTCGTGTTGAGAGCAACGAATTACTGGATTTTACTGCTGTCAGTACCTTTCTAAAGTTTTTACGAGGATCGACCGTATGTTTGTGTAACCCCTCAAATCTTTTACGTACTATAATCGAGGATCAACGACAATCATAGTACCGAAAGATTGGAGAGAACAAGATAGTCAAATCTTAGAATTGGAATCATAAAAATTGAATTTGCAAAAACAATTGACGAAAAATAAAAAAATGACGATAATGTCAAAGAAGTAAGGAAAAAAAACAATTAAAGAGATATACATATATATACATAAAATATATAATATACTTACAAAATATGAAGAATATATTTTATATATTGTTGATGATACACAAACACGTTCAAGTGATCGAACTAATTTGCCACGCTATATTATTCTTGGATTAATGGCGATTTATTGGCGCGTGGATCTTTCGTTCGCATTATAAATCCTATGCATGTATAATGAAGTAATTACACTGCCTTTCATCATTATTACACGTTGCATTGAAATGCCAAAAATACAAATATTGGAGGAGAGTATTGTAATAATAAAATGAAGCCATTAAAATACAGCATATAGATAATTTCTTTTTATATAATATTAACATAATTAATAAATTCTGATAAAATTATTTTTGCAGTATCGGTATTATATCACTTTGATTACTTTTATTCTCTCTACATGATATAATATAATATACGTTGTTGTTTGTGGAATATATTACACGAAAATATACGCGAAAATTTATTATAAGTTATACACGCTGTCCGTTGCAAAATATTAATATATTTGAGTTGTGATTTTTTTGTAATTTTAAAATCATCATCAAAATAAGATGATATTTTTCGAGTGTTAGATACACAAAGAACGGTGACTGTAATGATAGCTCATGAAAAGAGAAGTATTGACTTTCTGCGCAGGCGGTTGCACGGCGCGGCGGTGTATTTGGTCTCGAAATCTTATTATCCCAGTTGTCGGAGTTCAAAATTAAATCCCGCCGTTTCACTTTGATTCGTGGAACGTAAACCATCCTATCTTTTTGAAAGCCTCCAATCTTTATTTGCACTGCAATTACTGTTAATTTGTTCTGAAAAGAGCAATGTATAATATTGTTCGTAAATTTGCGTTAACAGGATTATATACACGAGTGGAAAGAAATGTTAATAAAAAGAGATTATTTTATGATAAATTATGAACAGATACTTTTATGTCGCAGAGCTTTGTATTAAATATCTCGTATATTTAAATTAACATTTAAATTGGGACAGTACAAATTCATTTTATTTATTTACTATCATTTATCATTCTTAATTGACTCAGATTTATAAAAAAAAACTGACATAATTTTCTTAATTATGAATATTTTATTATAACAAAATTGTAGCGTATTAATGAAATATTTATGATTAAAATATTAACCATTAATAATAAAATTTCGTCGAAAATTTTGCCCTAAAATTGCGTACAAAATATATTGTCAAGTATCCGATGTTTCTTCCGTACTCTTCCCGCTTCCGACTCGAGTATCCATGGTCGATATGATGTCCCTTTCAGTATCGAATAAGAAGACCGGAAATTTGTAGATTCACGAAGGTCGAAGCACGAGAAATAGGCTATGAACAACGTTTGCTCTCTTCCGTTCTCGTGCGCGTTTCCACTCCAAAGTGGCTCCTTGATCCGCGTTTCTCCGATTCGAGGAAGTCGGGCTGGGAAATTCAATCTGGTGATAGATTCACGTGCACGTGGTTGCAGGTCAACGACGTGCCATCAGAGGGAATGAAAGAGATCGAACATCACGGCGTAGTCAAGTAATTTTATCGCAATCTGTATAACGTTTTCCAACTTGTGTATCCATTTAAGAAAATTCTCACGATTGCCCAATATCTCTTGAAATTTAATTATAAATATGACATTTTCTTATAAAATGGAAAATATAATTCTTTAATCAAAATCGCCTTTATGTATTTTAATACTAGATTACTCAGATAATTTTATCTTTTAGTTTCTTCTTTAGTGTATTATGTATTCTATAGCAAGTGTCTGTAATATTGAACAAACTAACTAAAACAAAATTTTAATTGTTATAAATTATTATATTTTTCTTTCAATGAAAATTCTCAGTTGAATGGAATAAATGCATTGTTGCACAGAATTAATTTGTTTATATACAATAATTATATTTCTAATTATTCTTCCGAATATGCTATTAAATTACGATAGTTTTTGGACACATTTATATAAATATAAGTAAGTACAGACAGATTTATCGTGTAGTATCACGCTAAAACATAGAGATAGCTCGATCGGCTGTACGAAAAATAAAAATGTCGCGTGGCACACGTCGCAACGGATTGGGACAGCGGCGCGTTTGCCGTCTGAATTTTTATTCGGGATCGGGCATGCATAATCGAGCGTTTCACGTGAAACGCCTCCATCACAGCAAATCGATAGTCTTCCTTTTCGTTCGATTTGAGAGCCGCGACTGCTTGTAGTTAGATTGTAGAGGGAAGCTAAGGGACGATAGCGAAAGAATGATGGTAGTGCGTCTCGAGAGAAAATTTCCCATTAAAGTATATTACGAGCATAACGCCGCTTCTCGATCTTTGTTGTGACAGTTTCTTTTTAATCTATAACGTAAATTTAATATAGAAAATGTGTTACATCTATTGAATATTTCTCGACCGTAGACATGAAAGGTCAAGCTATGAAAAATGATACTTCCTCTAGTATTAAAGTGCTAATAGTTATGAAAAAATATAATAAAATGTTAATATTTAAAATTAATTATTAATTATTAGTTAGTAAAGATTGATAAATTTCTTTTGAATTCTCAAAAATTAATAAATATTATAGAAATGAATAAGAATAAATGGATAGTAAAAATATTGACTCGCTCTATCCCATTAGTATGTCTCATGAATGTAATTGAATCTAAATGAATCATGAGTCTATAGTAATTATTCTCAATTTTTTAAAACTTAAAACTTTTTCAATAAAAGGAATCAATACAAATGCACTTTTCGTTAATTTGCAAGCGTGCACCTGCGTGCATAGGCCAACCGTCGAATGAATCGATGAGAATTTCGATTACTGACAGAATCCGCAAAAGCGACCGAGCGTGATTCAATGCAGATTCTCAAAGCTCCTTGTGCTTGGCCGAGCCGCGAATTTCCGGTTCTCTTGTTCGACCCCAAAGATCGCCATATCTTCGCGGATATTGAGACGGATAACGGACGTGCGGCCTAATGGAGAAAGACCATGGCTGCAATATCCGACAGTCTACGAAAGGCTAGAGAGATAAAGAGGAGCAGGGAAAGAGAAGGAGAAANAGAGAGAGAGAGAGAGGGATGGGAAGAGTTGCCGGCCGCAAATTCAATACCCAGTGGGCTTTGTTTCGCCGGTCAGGATAAATTAGCAGCCGCGCAGAGCGCGATGCGGCGAACTTGTTCACGACCAACTTCGGTCCCGCGTAACAAAGTGTAGACTAAACCGGGTTGCGACGGGTTCACGAGTAAGTAGTCCGCAGTCTCGGCAGCAGGAAGTAACTACAGTTATTGGAACTATTGGGGCGTCTTATCGGGAGTGGATTGATCCTTCTGTTGCTATGCGAGAATGCGCAGGTGACAGCATCGTTATGTTTAGAATGGCGCAAGTTCGCTTCGGTAACTTGTCCCGATCAGGATTACGGGAGATATTAGGGGCGCTATTGCTACTAATGTTTCGTCATTTATCTCAACGTTCGCGAATTTTCTTGTTTAAATCGGACAGAGCTGAAATATGACAATTTGATAAACAACGCATCATTGGATATAAATAATCTCACGTTAGAAATGTTAATTAAATTTGTAGATTTTTTAAGAATAAATTGATGTATTATTTTATTATTGCATAAGGATTTTTATATAATTTCTTACTAAAACTTTTAATTCTAAAAATTTCTAAAGCTCCAAATCTGATTAGGTATCAACATAATTATTGTGCGCTTGAATAATGATCAATGACTACTGGCTCGGTCGTGTTCACGGTCGCTCTCGTAACTCGTGTCATTCGTATCGGTTCGATCAATACCGCGTACGATTGCAATACGATTTCGATAACGTACTGAGCGTGATTCTGCATGATGTACCGCGATTGGTTTTGGACAGAATCACGGCGACGAGCTTTGGAGATCCGTAAAGATATCATCTATTTTCCGGATGGAACACTCGCTACATCTCACTGCAGACGAATTAGGATCCGTGTATCAGTAAACTTACGGATGGACAACTTCGTTTGCGGCTAAGAGTCTGCTCGCGGAACACCGAGTTTCCGAAAGTAACGGAAACGGATGCACTGATATGCCCGGGGCGCGTCGCGGACTAACTTTAGCCCGAAGTTTTAGCTGGATAGTTCATATGTGCAACAAGAAGATGCGCTTCAGCCCGGGAAGACTCTTCCTCCGCTAAATGCATTAAGCAACTGTCCGTGGCAGTCCGCTCTATCAACCTGAGAAAAAGTTTGCAGGATTTTATCCAACACAAGTCACTGCAAGAAAAGGGGAAGAAAAGGGGAGAGCGTAATAAAATTTGTGTAAACTTGCATAAAAGAGAAATGAGAGAGCCTTCATTCGCGAACTGTCAGAAAATTAATTACAGATACAGGTCAATGAAGTAACTATCTTCTTTAACTATCTTAACGGCTGTAAATTGAATGTAAATTAAGCTTCCGCCAAGTTCGATTGCAGTATTGTCGCGAGTTGAGTTGAGTTGAGTTGAGTTGAGTTACATCCTCTTCGGACCTCGTCGGTTCGAGCAAGCAGCATTTAAGTCATCGCGTATTCACGACGCTGGCCTTTCTAGCAGGATTACATTTACAACAACGCGTTGCACGTATTTACCCTACTAGCATAGGTACTCAAAGCGTCCTTGTTGCGTCACGCCAATTTGTGCACGTGCAGGTCTACAAGCTCCATAGCAACAACATTTTGGCGATAATTCGAGCGCGTAATTACTTTTTTTAATTAATAAAACGTCTCACGCGTATGGAGACGAGCTTCGTTAGGGAAGACGAAGAGGGATAAAGGGGAACGGAAGTGCCGCACTTACGGAGCTTGCGCGCATACGCGATTATATTCCGCAGTGATGGAATGAGGACAATGCAGCGAAAATTTCTCTCAGCACAGTCCTTTTAGAAACGTTACACCGTGAAATAAAGAAGACGCGCGTTACTCGCATTTCCTTCGTGCACCACAAAGCGGGCACGTTCTACAGGTGCGACCTTTTTTGGGCCCTCCTCAAAAACTCTACGCGAACAATGCGAGTATGTTATCTTACGCATGTCAAGACGGTTAACGTTATTTGAGAAACGGGATAAGTTTCCTTCCACAGCTTGAGGCTACTCAAGATGAGATTTAGTCGCGATGGATTAAAAATGTAAATCTAGACCACAATTTCGTTAAGGTACAAACTCGCTGTCGCGCCCACCCTCCGAGTTTGTCGCAAGAACTTGTTGCTTGCCTGTCATCTTTTAATTAATCATTTCTCCGAGCTCGCTAAAACTACCCGAAAACGGATCGTGCATTTCCTTGCGATATATTTTTATTTATTTTCTCAAACAGCGTTGTCTCGGAAATAAAAAAATTGATTTAAATATTATTTTTCCAAGATTAATTAGGCATCAAATGAAGTATTTAATTACCGCAGCATTCTAATGTACATGTTTACTTGCTTGAATTCACACAAGTAAATCCGCGCGTATTGCCATGCATGAATTAACAAATTAGTTGGAAATAGAATAGCTGGAGAATAGAATAGCTAGAATATTAGACTTATGGAGGATACAGAAGTACGAGTACGTACGGACCGAATAACGGCAGTGGCAGGTGTAAACGGCAGAGCACAATGAAAATTGGATTATTAAGTTCTCAGTTAGGGATCCCTTTCATGGTATTGAGTTAGCAGACTTCAGAAAGTCAGCCAGCCAGCAGATGGGAGGAGCGAACGAAAAAGCAATAAAGACGGGAATGGCGAAACAAAGGGATAATGGTGCAACCTGCTGGTAGTAGCACTAACTGGGACTTGTTTCGGGAGGCTGGAAGCAGAGAGTGCACACGATGACAAGACTGACGGAATACGTAATTCACGTTACGCGCGATAAGATTCTACCGTCTGTTACAAACGCTTACATTACAGGAGCGATTCAAACGACTGCCGACACGAATCACGATTACATACAATTTATCTTTCTATCTATATATATCTATATTCAAGCTTTTTAGAAACATGCATTAACAGCTGTCGTATATCAAAGCATAGGAGAAATTACATCTGGATAAATAATGAGGGGATTTCCGAAAGATATTCTCATAAAAATGAAGTCGACGCTGCGCGCCGTATATTTCAATGTACGTATAGATTTAAATATTTTATACGAAACGAGCAGGATCGACCATGTATCAGCATAGCAGGTGTAGATTTGAACTGTGCTTGCAACTGCATACGTGCAGATGCGTCTGAATTTATCATGCGACTACATACAAATTCGCTGTATGCTTCGGCTCGCATACGTATACATGGCGCACGCATTTTCTCAGCAGCCGTTCTCCGCTGCGATTCAGGTTGACGCGAACAGCGTATCCTACTGCCGAGCATCAATGCTCGAAAACTCGGCACCGTGAAACTTGCTTCTATGAAATGCACGAGTGAAAAATTTAAAGCTTTATATAATAAAAAAAAATAATAAATATAACAAACAACTGATGGCGATTATATTAAACAATTATGTTATGTCAAGCTGAATGCAATTGTTATTGTATTAATATATATATTAATAAGAAGAAAAATTACAATAGTTGTAATTTGTCTAAAACTTTCGAGATCAATTTAATGGATTTTCAATTAGAATACAATAAAATCGTATTAACGATTATTAACATTGCGATAGAATTGATTAAATAATATTTGTTTAGAACAACCTAAATGATTTATTTAGAACATTATTAATCGACAATAAAATGCACTTAATATATTATTAATAAAAAAAATAACTTTAGCGGATCACTTACTCTTTTCCAGAGTTTTTCTTTGAGAAAGAGAGAGAGAGAGAGAGAGAAAAGGAAAAAGACTTTATTAAATTTTAGTAATAAATGTTAACTTAAATAAATTTATAATAAATATAAACTTTTTACTGTTGCTTTGATTGTAGAAAATTGTTGGCGAAAACTTGTTAAAGCTTCTTTGTACGAAAAACCTGATTTTAAAATAAAAGCCTTCATAGAGGATACACCAGGGCAATTTTAAAAACTAGCGCAATAACTACGAAACTTTTGCTGTGCAAAATATTTAAATGATTCTTACCATATTGTATTTAAGATTGAAATTTTAATATTCAAGTGTACTCATACATCAGCGGGTATTTTGAAAAAGATTGAAACGAAATGATAATTAAGCTTAATAGAGTTACTGTACTAAAATTTACAGAACTCATAATAAATATTATTCATTAAGAATTTCAATATTCAAAATAAATAAACGAAATGTGAAAGATGATAAAGAGACATTATTACCAATTTGAAGAGAAAAACAAATCTTTATATACAATCTTCGATTCAAATATGCGTGTATGTACATACATATGTTTCGGAGAAACCGTAAAATGAAGATATAACAATGAGCAAACCTTGCCAAATTGTAATAAAAAGGATTTGGCACGGATTTTGATGAGTCTTTTTAACACTCAATTACGTTGATAAGGATTTATAGTCAGTTCTTTTTCTTTTCTTTTGTTAGTTATTTCTTAAAGACTAAAATGTAATTCCATTAGGAGTTTTTACATTTATCTTTTGCCGTAAAGTATTTCGAAAACTAACATATAAAATATATTGTAATTAATATTAAAATATAATAAAATGAAACATATAGTCTTAAAAATATTTTATATATTTTTTATAGTATTAGAAATTTAGAAAAATTTTTAGTAAAAATCTTTAAAATGCTCATCTTTAAATAATTACATTTATCTTATTATCATACGATCAGAGATTCTTTACCCAATATAAATCATGACTTCTCATAACTTTCACTTTTAATTTCTATTAAAATCGTGAAATGGAAATCGACGAAAGGAAATCAGCAAAAGTTATGCAGGGATTTTAAAAACTATGAATTCAAGTGATATCAATAAATTATACTTTTAGATTATTTTTAATAGTCAATATCCTTCTTTCTCTTTCCCTAATATTTTTTAATAAATCTTTTTGTTCTATTCAAGATTATTTCAAGATTATTCGTGTATCTTACTTTTAATACTCGAAAATGAATGTAAGTTTTGTTCGATTGGGAAACATACAAATCGAGACACTAGTAGAGTCGGAAAGCATTTATAGCTAACAATGGGAATTGTGCTAAATTACCATAATAGAACGAAACAATCGTATTTGCAACAAGCGTGCATTTGTTAATGTCACGCGATGCCATTACATGGTAAATGGCATTCACTTTTTAGATTCGTATACGTTTTCGAATACCGATACATCGCGATACCAATGCGACGGGAATCCTCGCGGAATACTCATCAATTGATGGTGCCTAGCACGATAACTCGCATATTACCGGGGACAGGGAGGTCAGTTAGCTGGATGAACCGCAAAAGTTCCTTGATATTTTATTCATGGGTGAACTTGTGTCATAAAAGCAATCCCCATACTTCCGTCCTCTATTCTTTTTTCCGTACTTTCGTCGCCCTTTCCTATTTTTCGCATTTCTATTAACTTGGACTTAATGCATGCAAGAGGATACGTTAGTAAGTGAGATAAATTGCTCCATTAAGTCTTCCGTTACTTCAATAATGCACACTATGCATATATAGTTATGCATTTACGTTTGATATTGTTATGAAACATAGCAGTTCTGCAATTTCCCCTTTACTTGCAGCAACGAAAAACGTCGTATTACGTCTACATTACAGATAAATATACCACTTTTGCAAAATAGTTCAGGAATTCTAAAAACGCACGCAGAGTATGTAAAAAAGTTGCTCTACAGAGTACATGAAAACATTGTTCTGCACTGATAGGATTGCCGCAACTAAATTACCGTAGCAATAAATGTACCGAAAGATCATGATTTCCGCCGTGTAACTTATGCGAAACGGACGATCAGGGACCAGTGACGCATCACATTGACCCATTCGCCAACTGGCTGTGCAAAATATCAGCCGGCATCGGAACTTTCGACTTCCATCATGCCCGATTTAACGATGAGATAGCACGCCGATTTTATATACATTATATATTAAAATTTTTATTCGGAGCTAGATGATATATACATATACATATATATATACGTAGGCAAATAATTATTGATAAATAATTTATTATTAATAGTAATTTGTATAATGTTTTTTTATAGTAATTTCTTTACGAATAAATATAATTAGAGGAATAATAATTAGTTGAATAAACAGATAGTTATTAGATTTTCTCTTGAATTTATAGAGATATAAAATTGAAGTTTCTATATTTTCAAGAGAACTAATCGAACTAACAATAAGTCAAATACATTTATAATTGCATACGAGAGCGGTTATATTTCTAATAGAATCTAAGTAAATACCATCATAATTTTGTGTAACAGCTTTCAGCTCAATGTTCGCTTCGTAACAATAGCTGTATAAATATTTGGCTTATTTAACAAGATTATTGCGAACATAAAAGCGTTTATAATATCATGTGCACTTATGAAAGCAATCTCCCTAAGTAAAGTGGTATAAAAGTACAGTAAAACTAAAGATCGTATATCGATATCAAAAGATTTTTTAATTATTATTATCTACTAACACAATTACTACTATCTAATTACAAATTAGTTTCACATATATGATATTTAATATAAAAATATAATAATGTGATTAAGTCTATTTTTTCGAATCTAAAATCAGATTTTACAGAATTGTTTCATCCCTTGACTGGATACAATCTTAGTTTCCGATATTTCAAACTATCTATATCTGAAGATAAAATTCCATTCTAATACGTTATCTAACATGACTGAATCTTGAAATGCGATACATGTAACGGCTTAAAAAAGCGCGAGCCTTCTTAAAACGAATCTCCTCGTCTCGCGACTACCGATTGCGTTCACCGTCGCTTCCGTGCCGTCAGCTCGCTCGGATGTCGACTATAATTCTATTATGTCGAGCTCGTAATAGTAGGGCCGAGGTGTTGACGCGTCGTACTGTAACGTGAAGTTGACACATTCTCGATCAATCACGCGTCACACGCAGCTGCCTGCGCATCCCCGTATGTACGCTGTTAATCCTGCATCGGCAGTGAAGCTACCACTACCTGATCTCGCGCCCCTATTGTCGACCAAGCTGAATAAAAATAGATATGCACAATTTTTTTCAGTTTTCCTTAATTAAAAAATGGTTCTAAAGCTATTCCTTGAAATTATTGCGCTTTGTAATAACTGTTAGTACCGTCACGTGAAATTTCTCGATATGTGGAATTTCTTCGCAGAGAGTTGTCGAGCAAAATTCCGTCGGGCATGTATTCCAATTAGAAAAAAATAAATTCATTAAGTAACAGAATTCCATTGCGTTCATTGAAATGTTGCGGTCAATGGTAGAAACGTTACAACACGTAATAATCCTGACAAAATAAACGAAAGCTGCAATTAAAATTGTTTATCAAGATATATTGTAGTCGTGATATACTGTTAACTTCCACGAGACTAAAATAAATGGCTTGTATTTATGATACGCAGTTACTTCATGAACTTAATGTTGTGTTAACCGGATATTTATTCTTCATTTGTGCGGCTTCATTTTATATGCTCTTGCGTTCTGCAAAGTATAAACAACAAATTAAGGGTATATCGAGGGAATGTAATGGAAATTCATTCGCGCTTTGAAAATCACGTTTCGCTCGTTTCCCATCCGGCCGATGGAAGTTGGGCGTTCTTCTCGATCTCGCGCAGTCGCGCCGATTTGATAGAAGTTTATCAGAGAGATCGATCCGGTACTTCCATAATGGGATTTACGTGAGTGCACGCCAACGCGTGCGCCTACCAGGGAGAGACGTTCAAGATCTGATCGTCATTTATCACACAGGCCATGCCGGCGCACGGTGGTCGGTGCAGCGTACGAGTTGCGTCGAGTTTCGGGGTTGCGGATGCACCTGAACGCGCGCCGCATTACCTAGCTCCGCTCCGTTAAATGCCGCACCACATCGCAATTGTGATTGCGTGTTGGGCAATGGCGGGATAGAGCGCGGCAATCGGCGTTACTTAACGATTCATGTACCGCACTAATTAGCGAAACGCGCTCAAACGGCCTGGCGAAGATACGCGCGCGCGACAAGCGCAAAATTAGGATTTCCGGATTTCTACCGTCGGGCGTGATGTTTTCCTGCCCGACTCTTTTTTTTTTTTTTTTTAATCCCCCGTTTTGCGGGGCGAAACTAATTTTCGAGCGGAGCTTGTGTTACGCGTGTACTCGCGCGCGCAAATTGGAAAAAGGAATGAGTGTGTAATGCGATTCGCGAACTCGATTCTCGTGACGCACGCAAGCGTGACTCCGTGAGCCAATTTTAAGGCCGTAGTGAATGTGACTCTTGTATGCGTGATACGCGACAGTTAGTTTCACAATACAAAGTAGAGGTTGTCGTTTTGTCATTCAACTGAGAAACTCGAGAAGCTAAAAATAAAATAGGGAAAGAGAAAGAAAGAGAAGGATCTGAGAATGTCAAAATGTTGAAAACTGAAACTGAAAAACGGAACGTTGCACATTGTTTTATTGTAAACTAGTTTTAGAAGATACAAGTAAATTTGATTTGATTCTTTTTCTAGTTTGGTTATTATATGACAGTTTTCGTACTATAAAAGAGAACACCTACCTATAGCATGCGAGAAGATAATAATCTTTCCTGGTAACGTTCCCTGATTTTCACCGCAAATTTTGTTGGCACAGAGTTGTGAAAGCAGCGGGAAATATCCCACCAGACTCTATATCATTTTAGACATAATTTTACATCACAATGTCACATAAATGGGATATTAAAGAAAAGTGTGTATTATTATTCAACTTCTCTCGTCTTATTTATTCTTTATTTAATAAATGTACATATATATTAATATTTATTATATATAAATACCTCAAAAATATTTTTAAAAGTATTTAATATTCATGTATTTATGCGTTTTTTATCTACATTGATTAAAAACTTTTTATTTAGTTTAGTGAATTTTTAATGTTAAGTCAATTTTATATACTTTTATAGACTTTACTGATAGATGACGATAGATAATGCATATTTATTACATATTTTTATATATTTTTTAAATCCCATTTTTTGTTTTACTTTACTATACTTTTAAATTTTATTATTGGAAGGAAATATTGTTTGTAATATTTATCGATATTTATGTTGTCTATTTATTTATCAATATTTAAATAGATAGAAACGTCAAGCGTAAAATTCCTACTTTTTTTATAAGAATTGATTGTTAGGTAACAGAAAATGCTTTATTTAGATAAATGGATTGTCGTGCGAATAAAACAGATTGAACAGACGGTGCTTTTTACGCGCGCGATTGGAAATTGAACTGCTGCAATAATCAGAAAATTGATATTATATTGTATTAGGGAAAAAACATTTTATCCGTGTCAAGAATATAGGCTTGTTACTTGCAAACGTGTTTTTCTTCGCAACCTACATATCCGGGAGTGATCCTATCAGCGTGATACACTCGCTTACGTGTGATAAGCCAACGTCTTGCGACTACCTTTATTGGAGGGAACNGCAATAGAGAGATTATGGTTGAATACTCGTGTGTACTCGTTTTGTATGTATACGAACAAGTGCTCGCCACTAAGCGACAGAGTATATATACTATATACGCTATTGAATAGCAGTAAAGTTATTGAAAAATTTCTATCACGGTACAATCTATTTATCTAAATAAATCTCTCTCTAACGTTCTAACTACGTAAAACCTAGCGATAGCCAATTCTTATCAAGAAATGGAAATTTTATGCTTTCAACATTCTCATAAAATTTCTCTTATGGTATTTATATTAATAAACGTCATATACAATGATATATTTTTGTCTCAACAACAAAATTTAAAAATATAATTATGTAAGCTGTAAAATATAGATATCCAACAAGATAATAGGTACGCGTGAAAAATGTAATTTCTGTTATGATATATATCACCATTTATCAGAATTATTTGTTGTAGATAATTGAGACGCAAAATTTATAACATTACATCCGTCATCGTTGGTTGGAAATGGGTATACCGGGATATATCGCTATAAAATGTGAAGAAAATTGCGTATCGATTGACGCTTCATTCCTCTTAAATCCCATTATTAGCACCCCTCAATATATTAACCAGCTAATGCGATTTACATCATCGCCGTCCTCGTTAGCGCGATCATTTCTCCTCGAGGCATGCTCTTGTTGATCACATCGCGTGTTAATCAATCGTCGTCGTTGTTAATGAGTAATGAATAGCCATATAACTCATGATAAAAAAATATTAATAAATATTGACGATAAGAAAAATAATGAATTGATTAATCGCCGTACTTATTTGTACAATTTAACTTTTTGCAAACACACTTTACTCAGAAGAACATCGACTAATTAAGATACATTTAAAAGCCTATTACTAAATACTAATTATAAAAATATCTTATATTTAACATTAATCAAGCTACTCAATTTATCACAAAGTGCCATTTAAATGCAAGGCATTTTAATTAACGTACTACTACGTATTAGTCATTTAAGAAATAATTAAAGAAGCGCGACTGTCGTTTCATTCTGCGAAACTTGGCTTACATCAGCGCAAGTTTGATGGCTTATCGTTAATTTCCCTAGAGAGATGCACCCTGACCAAATTCCTTATCAATTACTCCTCCGCACAGAAAGCATTGCGAATTTGTATTTGCCGACATTTCTTGCCAACTCGGCTATACTTTGCTTCAAAGCCACGTAATTTGTATCGCTGCGATTATTTAGAGTGTGTCCAATATTCTTCCCCAACGTAAATGCTGAGGAAAGATATTTATTTTTTTTGTAATTAAGCATTAAATAAAAAAATTAGAAAATATTCTCTCGAAATTAACCGAAGACTATGTAATTCCATAATTTCCAATTTTTAATTATTCGAGATCGCTATAAGATTCCGTGCATTCGTTATTTCTGGCGGGTTTCTATGCACTTTAAGGATTCTGAATGCCGATGCGCGGAAATCCTGAGGCCTCTTTCAGCTTCACGTCGTCGCTGCAAAGTTAACGACAGCAATGCCGGTAAATTCCTCTGTGGTGCACTATAATGTAGCGCAACAGGGCCGACGGCGCGTAGCCGTAAATCGCAATCAGTTTAATGCGGCTTGCATGTTGCAGTTACGAAACGAGTTTGCAAAGTGCGGCGCAGTGCCGCCCGGTCCTCTTTACGCGAATACGTTCAAGAGTAAGGACATCGCAATCGCGAAAAAGGGCAAGGGTGAGAAAGAAAAAGAGATAGAAGAGGGGAGAGAGAAAGGGGACGAGGAGAAAAAGGGAGAGACGAACGATGAAAAAGTCGAGCGGAGAAGGGAGGGAATTAAACGTGTCGATCGATTAGCTCTCGGCTTTGTTTCTGATCTTTAAAGCTCCTTGTGAACGCAATTATGACTTACTCTCTTTCAATCTCTCTCTCTCTCTCTTTCTTTTCCTTTCTCTCTTTCTGTCTTTCCCTTTTTTCTTAAGCCTATTTGCGTAACACATCTCCTTTCCGTCCATCTGCTTCCTCGCTGCCACCGGTTTTTCTTTCCTCTTCTTGCGGCTTTGTCAGAAGTCGTAACGAATACCCTCGGCTCCTTTAACCCACCATGGTCTATTCCGCTTTGCTCCTTCTCTTCTCGTTCATTATTCCTTTACTCTTTTTTCCCCTTCTCTTCTTTTTGTATTTCTGTGCAGAATCTCTCGCGAGACCCTGTTCCCCTTTTATATATTCCCACCATTGCTACCTTTCTATCATTCTCCAGCCGAGATTTCGCAGCAATTATTTTAGCCACGGTGATGACGCGGAAATTGAAAGGGAGGTCTTTTTGTGCTCTCTGTTTCTTACCGTGCATAAATGATCGCTAAATGGGAGAGCATCTTCATTAAAATCTAAAATTTTTTAAATCTACGACGCTCGCTCTTTACGCTGGAACGATTGTATCTACTAAATTGATTATATATTCACTATTGGATATTAATATAATTTTATTCGACATTGCAGCAATTAACAAGTATTTAATTATTCAATTTAAGTTATCAATGAACAAATGCACATGCTATTAATTTACAATTGTATAAAATTTTAAGCGTGTGTTAAAATTGTATTGTTATTGAATGCATTACGTCGCATGAAACATCAACGATTCTTCCTTGGGACATTTAACGTAGAAATGCAACAAGTTCAAGTCGCAACGTGTTCTTTCATACGATTGTAGAAAGTTAAGTTAATACTTCATACTAAGCACGTCCGTTTTCATCAGACATCGCGGAACGACGATATTAATCCATCGGCAAATCCACTTAAACTTTCGTATTCTCCGCTCGGGCGAACCTGCCATACGTTGAAATCGTTATTCGCTGTTCGTTATTCAGAGATTCGTGGACCGAATCGCGAGCGTTAATCCCTCTTATATGTTCGCGCACGAGTCGGTACCGTCGATTACGGTTGAAATCGGAACCGGCGATCTCGCGCCATCGTCTCCTCCCCGGCGAACCTTAATTGCTCCCCATTTAATTCGCCATTAGCGTAGCTGATCTACTTAAAAATGCGCACACATCTGTCGTCGTCTATCCGCGTCTTCCCATCGTTGGCACTTGTCTCTCCCTCGTAGAATGCGGACATTGCTATTCAGTTCACGCGACGATAATGGAGTTTTCAGCCGCAAGTTGCCGCCCGCCTTAGACTCCTCGCTCGTATTTTTTGCAGCGTCCCCTTCCGACCAAGGCCGGCCCAGCACCCGTGGCTTCCCATCCATCCAAGACTCACCCGCATCCCCATGCGCCCACTTTCCTCCGGACCTTCTCCGTCCCTTCGCAAATCACGCCTACAGATGTTCCCCCTTTTGCCCTTTCCCTGCGCTCAATGATTCGAAATTATACCTTTACAGAAAATTACGATTAGGGATACAGTACCGAAAATTCTAATACATTCGGCTTGTGCAAATTATATGAGATTCATATACTTTTGCTTTTAGTAGAAGGTTTCTTAGCGAATGGATTTCTCCTTGACAATGAACTTCTTTAATCTTACTTTGCTTCAAGTTTAGGTATGAAATTGGTACTCCAAATTGCGGATTTTTACAAAATTGATATGACATTTAATTGTCCACATTTATCCGCATTTAAATAATCGTTTTTACAAAAAAAGATTAAAAATTCTGTTATTACATTACTGTTATAATCATTACTTTTTATTTGTTTTTTCATTTCAGTTCTTTCTTCTTAATATTATTATCACACGTTTCTTCCGTGATGAAATTATTTGCGCCTTGTGTTAAGTACGATATTGAAATAAGCTCAATATATCGCTGTGTTAAGCTCTATTTATGTCGCAAATAATTTCTACTAAGCTGATAATCTAAAACGTACAGTTTTAGTAGTCTCTTGTCTCACCTGTCGAGCAATGGGCTATCTCTTCCACGATTAAGAATATATTCCTACCTGATCCACCGTTAAGCCGATTCTCTGTATCCACCTAAAAGGGTCATTCGATTTATTCGATCAGATCCGAGCATTCTATTCCGATATTCTACCGCCTCTTTCCTTCTTCTCTGCCTCTTCTCTCTGCCCCATTTTTAATTGCATAGATTACCTAAATCCCACATTGTAAGCTTGAATCCTACGATAGAAGTAGGATTCAAGCTCATATCTTTCTTTATCTTGCAATACTAAATCTGTATCTACTATCATAAGACATTAACAAATAATAATCTAAAATATTGTCTAAAGTTGGATTATACATATATTTTTCTGCGATTAATATATATATTTTTTTAATCATTATCTGTGAAAATGCAATAAAATGTTATACACATATAGTATCATATAATTAAAAAGGAATATTATAAAATAATGTAATTTAGTTTCAAAGAATATACGACATGTATTCTTTAATCTGTAATAAAGAAATTAACGGTAAAATTAATGAGAAATGCAAGTAAAAATTCGCATACTTTGTTTTTCGCTTACCGAACTGTTCCGCGATCAGTCATTCTACTGACGGTGAACGACGTGAAAGCACTTAAGTTCATATAGATCAGTAAAATAATCTGTCATCCTGTGCTTCGCTGATAATTCTTGGTTTTAAAGCGAATAACGTTGCACATACATTATATGTTCTATATGTGCTGCTAATATATTTTACAGTTATGATATCTAATATTGTGAAATTCAGTTAAAGCCGTATCTAACGCTCCATTTCGAACAAGATATCATCCCTTTATCCGTGATAATAAATTATAACTAATCTTTCTGTATATAACAAGCAACATAGCATATTGTTAAATTTTTGGGAAATAATAAGTTAGCAAAATAGGACTGACGGTTTAAGTATTTATTAGTATGTATACAATGAATAAGCGCACTTACAAGCTTTTTCTTATATAAAATATATATTTAGTGATCTGCTGTTATAATACAATTACTGATTTCCAGTAATGCATTAAGGAGCATGGAATTGGCGATCCATCACAAATGTTTCCACTTTAGGCATCCGCATTGAATTGTGTCGACAGAAAACCATCGGATCCTCTCTCATCGAATCAGCTTTTGCACAGAGGAGAGTGAAAGAGAGGTAGAGAGTAGAACAGGGATTTATTTCATATCCTAGGAGGTAAGCTCTCCCAGAACACGTAACATAAAGAAAGCAGATAAAAAAATAAGATGGATAGTACAATATGACCAAGACAAAAAAAAAAGAAGAGAAAGAAGGAAAAGAGAGGAAAACTAAATTTATTATTATTAAAAGAGAAGGAATGTGCGCCACAGCGCGTTCGCGCGCGCATTGAGAAACAAATTCCATAGAAAAAGCAAGAGCTGCGGTCGAGTAGCCCGGCGCATTTATGTACACGCGTTCTTAATAGCGAAATTTGATTTGCATAAAATTAGCTGGCGTCGCGGTGCCAATTAATTACCGAATTACCAGGCATTTCACGTCCGCTACTCTCCGTGCGGTAGCCACTTGCATTCTTGCCGCAGGGAATAGGTCCGCCAGAGCGACTTGAGGATCTCCGACCGAATAGCCACCACTGGCCGAGATTAGATTTGGCGCAGCCTGGCCTGGCGTATCCTTCGAAGAGCCGGCGCGGAAGAAATTTCCGCCAGAAATCGATACGCCGGAAACTGTTTCACGGCGATTCCCGGCGCGTTAGAGTGAAACGGCAAGACGAGTTTAATGGACGCGCAGCCTCTTACGGGATTTTTGGAAAGACGCGAGGATGAGAGATAAGAGATGAAGCACTATTAAAAGACATGGCTGTGCCATTAAACAGAAATATTAATTTGTTAAGCTGTTATAACAAATTATGTCCAGCTTGAAGCATTCCTGTTTGACCTGCTATATGTAAAATAATAATTATTTTAAGCGAAGAATTGTATGCACGCGAAATATTTCCTTAATCCGGTTTATATAACGATGTCGATATAACTAATATCGACATCGTTGAAACAAGAATAAAGGGATTTGAAATTTACGCGGAACTGGAGAATATTTTATAAGTATTTCTCACAGACATTCTTGCACGGCTTGTGGAAATGTGGAGTGGGCTGTAATGTAAAGTATAATCAATGAGAATGTAATGCAAAACCGGCAGCTATTAACGAACGAAACTGCTGAGGAGATAAAAAAATAAACGGTTGCTATATCGGAAAGGAGAAAGAGATAGAGAGAATTGTGAGGCGAAGTCGCACAAAAGTCGCGAAGAGATTCGGAAAGCCTTTTCGTATTCGTATCTGCGAAAAACCTCATTTTATAGGGGAGTAAAAGGAGAAAAATAACGTACTAACGGTGAGTTTATCTTGCGAAGAGGGAGGCTGCACGAATATATTCAATTTCGTCATTAGTTGTAAATCGTGATTCATAAGATAATCAGATTTTAATATTGGCACTTTGTAATTCCGTACAATTAACAAAAAACAATAAGAACTGTAGATATTAAAGGAGCTATAACAAGTCGTAATAAAAAATTTTTTACTTATATGTTTTTGGCAAATTAAGAAGAAAAATATTTTACGTACGCAATTAAAAAAGATTAAAGTAAAATAATATATAAAGTAAATTTATTTTTTATTTATTCTCAAATTAATATAAATAAATTTACATTTATTCTTGTTAAAATTATATAAATAAATGATAGTTAAATTAATGTGTTATTAGATTTAACTTATATCTTGCAAATATCAAGTAAATTAATAGGTGCAATAAAATATGTTAATTAAGTTCACACGTGTGTGCCATATATAATGTGGAGATATTTCTGCTAATAATTTCATATCTGCGAGAATTTTCCATGCTTAATATAAAGTTTATTTTAAAGCTTTTTTGTAAAGATATCAAGACATTTTGATTCTTTAATGAATTTAATAATGAAGTTCTTTCTTTTTATCTCTTCTGCTACGAGCAGATCTTACGTTACATGATAAATAATATAATAAATTCTCAGTTTTTGTGTGCAAATAATTTTTACACAAAGAATGTATAACGCTGAATTTATTATCTTTTATTATTTTTTATCGTCTAAAATATGTACATCAAAATCGTTCTACAGTAAAAAACGTCTGAGAAACTTTTTGATGGAAATAATTAATTTATAAAATACATGCTATATTTTTGCGAATATTTTTTAACGATAATCCTATATTAACGTGTGAATGGCACTTTCGCAAGATGAGCGAATGTACGCATGTCAGCAAAAGTTGACGTTGTACGTGCACTTGAACGATGTGAATTTCGAGTTATACGACTGGCCGGCGGGGGAAAGAATTCGACGAAACCATAGAGGTAGCGAAGAGGGATGTCACCAAGAATTCGCGAGAGGTCGCATGTAATTTATGGCTCCTGACGTATAC
Organism: Tetramorium alpestre; assembly: GCA_021460005.1. Classification (NCBI taxonomy): domain Eukaryota; kingdom Metazoa; phylum Arthropoda; class Insecta; order Hymenoptera; family Formicidae; genus Tetramorium; species Tetramorium alpestre. The sequence goes on from JAJVSH010000004.1 coordinate 707,215, forward strand.
GGTGGTGACAGCGGAGAAAAGTTCCGCCATCTCTTTGCCGGTTTCCTTCGTGCTTCGCTCCGCGCGATGTGATACAACCCTCGATCGTAAAAACGATTTTCTCGTCGTTCCCCGCAACAGTGGTCCCTAGAACGTTGCTTTCTCGGCTAATATTTCGCACAAAAGCGTTCGAGAGCGTTCGCGGAGAATTATGACGTCCAACTTCTCGCAAGAAGTCGTGCGAGTCTCCATCGGCACGCCGTATAATCCGAGCCGTCTATAATCGCCGTGCACGGCGGTGTCCTATATGATAAATGAAATTACTCGCTGGGGAATACCTTCATACTTTCGCGAAATGGTGAACTCTTCGAAAGTCTTTCGTGCAGCGGGCGTGAGCCAGCCAACGGAAAAATTGTCTCGCGCGTTCGTCTTTTTCTTCGATTCCTCGCCGTCTCCGTTCGAGTATCCTCACGTAAAGATAGCCATCTCGTAGCCGTTCGTGAAATCAGAGCTCTGCGAATCAGTTTCGCTCGAATAACGTACATTTCGACGTCATTCTATTGCGCGTTCACTGCTAAGCGTGCCTGTCTGCTGTTAGCGACAGAACGCTATTTTCGTATTAAGCTAATCAAAGGTAGATTCAGGAAACCGCATCTAGCCTGTAAATGCGGCATTAAATAGAGATGAAAATACATCTATGTCGTTACCAAGTGCTCGCAGTATCAGAACATTATTGAAATTAGGCATCCTCTATTGTCACGCTATTAAAAGTTGAAAATTGACAGCGATATAATAATTACAGAATTTACTTAGACTTTAACTTGTACAGCGCTTGGAAAAGAGACACCAATGAATAATTGAACGTAACCGGATGCCAAAACTGGCGCGATTGCATATGCATGAGAATCATATCGTTGAACTTTCGCGTTTTGCTCTTTTGCTTGGAGAATAAGATAAGTGATAGATCTGTATACGCACGTCTATTCTCAATGTTGACAAAACTTTCTCCTTTTTCTATTTTCTTAAATAATAATTATTATATTATTTTACATGACAAACATGATTCCTCTCGTTTATAAACATTATCTTTTAATATTACTGAAAAGCACGTTATTAAATATGAGTTTAAGTATTTTTGTGCGTGCAACGGTTTAATAAAACACAACAAAAGTTGTTATTTTAATAACAAATTACAATCTATTTTCTCTTACAATCAGTTTATCGCTCTCGAGTCTCCTCTTTTCTCTCTCTTTCTCTCTGTCTCCCTTTGTAGTTACTTCAAATATACATTCGAACTTTAACTCACAATTTTACGTCTTTTCCAAGTTGGGTCCAAACACCGTCCGATTTTATAGACACTTATCTTTTGTTCAATTGTTCGCTATTTCAGACTATTTGGTTTGCTACCCATTCGACGGTGGCGGATAGCAGGATATAGTGGGATCCCGCTATCTAACCGTCTTTTCCTCCGATCTCTTTTCTATCGTCGCAATTTTACCCGCCGTTTACTCGTACCATATCGGACGCTGGACGACACATTACCTACACTCACGTATCTTGGTATCGTATTCATTTTTGCAAAATTAATCTGTTAGACCAATTCGCCGCTCGTCTCTTTCATTTATAATGCGGGAACCCGCAGTGTGCTTTAAATTCCGAGGGAGATCTATCGCTTTGTGCGCGGTCGAATAGCACACGGTGAAAATTGGTAACGTGATACGACGCATTCCGCATACGCTGCGCCACTGGATGAATGATGACGGAAATGATGATGTAACGCGATCGATTGTGCTACTTCATTGTATCATATTTTTTAAACCAAGAAACGACGTCGCATGTGAAAATTGATTTTTAGTTATAGCCTTGGTGAGAAAGTTATTTGTCATAATTTTTATGGAGACGGTCGATTTTATTAAGTCAAATTTTATTGAAACGCGATTCTGAAGCGCAACTGAAGATTTTAATTAATGCATTTTGATAAATTTATAACAGTCGTTGTTTGACTACTCTTTTGTGTATTATGTGAAACATTTCCATAATATGTCAAATTCAATAGTGTCAATAGTGATTTTTAAGAGTCTTCGGTCAAAACTTAATTACAAACTAAATAGTTTTTACGTTTGCATTCTATTTTAAGATATATAGTGCTCTCTCTCTCTCTCTCTCTCTCTCGTATTTTATTTATTTAGCAATTTTCAGAAATGTATATATAATCTATCCAAAGTAGCGCACACTCATAGTTTATTTTGGAGCAACATAGCGTGTTCATCGGCGATCTTCATTGTTATTAATCGCCGTTATTAATCGACCCTATAATCTGACTTAAGACGACGGCGGACCGTTTTCCAGATGATCGACGAGCGAACGAAAATGACTTAAGGTCTTGCAGACCTTAATGGATTTCCTATATGCTAGAACTCAGTCTCGTCCCGCAGGCGTGAATCTCCCCTAGAGGAGATCGGAACGAGATTCTTTCTTGAGCCTTCACAAAATAGCCGTCATGAAGAAGTTTTAAACCACGCAGGCCAAAAGTTTGCAGACACTGGGGAAAAGTTACCGTCAATATCGCCCCACGCATGGCTTTAGGTAACCGGGAGAGGATACGATAATGCATCCAGCTGCGGAAAGTCACCGCGCGTTTCGCTCCGTTGGGCTGGATCAACGAGGACTCTCAAGTCTCAGAAGAAGCGAAGGAGCGCTAAGGGCGGATAAAGTGTGATACTTTGTCAGCGTTAGGAATCGATAACGACCCCTCGAATTTGGCCATTATCGATTTCTGGCGCTATTGGGTAATGTCGACAAGGTATCGCTTTCCTTGCCGTAATGTCATAAAATTTGACTAAGTCTCGGTCAGCTATTGGCCATATTTTTAAACATGTTATTCACAAGTATATATATATATATATATTTCTTGCTTTTAACATTGCACATTGTAAAAATGTATTGCATTTGTAAAAAAAATTTAGTTATACTGCACTTCAGTAAAAATCTTTCCTTGAATATTACGGATAATTATAATACAACATTAACTGCCCCAGATTTATAAACTCTGAAATATTTCAAATCACTTTTTTTAAATATTTTTCCAAAAGATCTCGGGATTTTTTCCATTTTAGCGAAATGACATTTACATGGAAAGCTCATTGCAAAAAGCATGCTTTTTGGGACATTTCTCAATGCCAAATCCGTATAACTGCTCTAGTTCAAAAGTCGAATTAAAATACTAATTGTTTTGGGCACCAGCAAAGTATTTCGGACAATCTCGCGTATTAACCGGAAAAGTCCGCGTTTTGACCGTGACAGATCGATTCAAATCGGACAACGACATTGGACGGGCGATGTATATCATCCCGAGAAATGCAATTTTGCGAACTGCTAACGAAGGCAATCTAATTCGTTGCCGATATACCGGACGAAAGTCGCTGAGTAACGAGATTTTACACGAGACACATTAATAGTTCTGTTTATGCGAAGCATCGAATCCTGTTCTAGATATAATGCGTAATATCATAGCTAAACGTTTTGCAACTACGTAGATCGCATTACTTGAGATACAAACAAATTCACTTTTAATGAGGAAATTATAAAGCTTAAATAGGTTTCCTAACATTTATGCATTTAAAAATTTATAACACTACAATTACATAATATTTATGATATTTAAATATAGCGATTCATATTTTTCCCTATTTAGATAGAAGAGTAAGCAATAAATTGTAATGGGATAAAAGAATTATTATGAGCGGTAACTGCTTTATATTACATAACAGGGCGATGCACAACTGGTCGTAATAGTATAGCAACAATGTATTTGTTTCGATATATTGAACAAAGTAGCATTATAACTCTGTTATATTTTTTTAAGCAAAAGTATGAATCGTTTCTCTCTCTCCACATTGCAGCTCAAAAACAAACCGCCACAGTATCATGAAAAACATATTTTCACACGGTGCTAACATTGTGCAGGCATTCGGCGTTGGACAAAAATCGTCGTGTGCACTGGCAGTTCTCCATTTACCTTTTTTTTTTTTTTTTTTTTCAAAAGTTTTACGCCAGGCAGACGGGATTTGTGATGTGCCCGATTTTTAGAAGCGAAAAGAGTGACCAATAATGTTTCCTATCCAAGCACGAACAGAAAAATGGTTTGATTGCAATATAACTTTTGAGACGCTATTTATAAAGCAAGGGCCGATTACATTGTCGTACACTAGCCGCTGGTATATTGTGTTATGATTGTTCTAATCTCACATAAGTAATGTTTGTGAAAGCTAATCGTGAAAGAGAAACACATTGAATTGATTACTCGCACGAATAATAGCGCGAAAAGCAAACTTCATCATGCCGGTTAGCACAATTAATTGAATTTTCGTTGTGAATTCGCATGGCTTATGACAACGAGATATTTTGCATGCGATGTGAATTCGATCTTCAGTTTCGGGATGAGATAATTTACACACACAATATGGTTGAATAACTCTAAAATGTGTAACAAATACACACAAATTCGATTAATTGATTAAACTAATAATTAATATTAAGACGTTATCACATTACATATATAGAGAAAAAATATATTAATAGAAAATATCATTAGTTACTAATAAATAGATTTACTGAAAATATATATTTTGATAATTTTGCTGCATCTACAAATTATTTTGCTATAATTTTTACTACAATAATATTTTTAATATTTTGGTATAATATTTTTTTAATATATTTTAGAAACAAATTAAATATAACAAATTAAATTAAATATTTTTTAGTAGAAAATTCGTATTTTTATTAGCATATTTGTTCAACGCGATTTTTTAATAAAACAGATTTTGCATCAATATCAAATAATTGGTTATACTAATAAAATTTGATTGCTTTCACATAGAATATGCAACAGCGGATGCAATTTTACTGTGACAGAAAATTTCTTTATATTCATATCTTGCCTGGAAGTGTACTCAAATATCGATAACTTTGATTATTCAAATTGTATAAAACAATAGAAAACGATTTTATATTCTGAAATTTTACATAACACACATACTGTAAGAATCTTTAAATCTGAAATTATCGAATACACGTACGAATTCAAATTAGATACTGAACGTAGGTAGAATACGTATATGGTACATGGGGAAAACTCGAAATGTATGAGCTGCTATCTTCAATGAAATAATCCATTTTGTTATTTTAGAGAATTGTATTACTCAGTGTCTCATGAATGAACATACATAGAAAATACATTCGGTGCGGTGAAAGGATTATAGAAAAAAATACGCGTAGGAAAATAGCGTGTATTCAGTGAAAACAGCATTAGTGCAAACAGCATTAGTAAAAAAACAATAAATCCTGATTGTATTCAGCTCGTTCTTTCTCTCCATATGTTGTTGATGCTCTGAGCGAGCAAAAAATTTAGTTTGCTATTTAACTCATCGCCTGAATCATGAAGTCATCATCAGATATTGCATCGAGCACTCATGGCTGAATAGCTCGTTCCAAACGAATCAGAGTGAAACAAACTAAAAAAATTCAATAAAACATTTTAGAACGTTTATCAAACGCTCGTTCGACTGTGCGTTGGAAAATAGCTTTTGTGACATAAGAAGTATGACATTTTTGTTTTATTACAAATGAAAAAAGTTTTTTTTTTAAATACCCATATCGACGAATCTGCCTGCGTCACGTTCGAGGATTTCTTTTTGCGTGTTAAAATAATCCGAATATTTTAGACTTTTAAATGAAGTAATTTGCGAAGAAAGATTGGTAATATTTAAAAAGAAGCTTTAGACAAATCGATTTATCTTTTTGTCACATCTTTCCTTCTCACCCTCTCTCCCTGTCTGATAATTGAAAGGGATTTTTATTCTACGATTTTTATTCAACTGAGTTTTTTTTCCAAAAAGAAGAAGAGTTCTCTTTTGAGTTACGCGAGATAGATGTTTGAATGTTCACGGCGGATGCGTGAAATTCGACAAACGACGAATCGACAAGACGTGAAAACTAATACTGCCGGATGCCCGCCAGAATGAAGCGAAAATCAGCTCCGTATCGTGCGATGAATGGCGGCCTAACTAGGATCGGTTCTCCACCATAGCTACCTAATACCGTAATTAAAACCGATTAAGTGAACGGAAACGCGACGCGGAATTGAAAACCGGCAATCAGCCGGAAGTCGCTGAGAAAAACACGCGCGCGGGGAAGTAGATAGAGAAGAGAAAGCCAGAGGATTACGAGATAGGAGGCAAAATCAATATGTGTTACGGGCGATGCTTGGCGTTCGATATCAACGCTGATGAAGGTTCGTAAAACACCTCTCATGGAAGACGATTGAACTTGCCGCGGGAACAGTGATTGTCAAACTTTGTTTCATCTAACAACTCTCTCTCTCTCTCTCTCTCTCTCTCTCTTTCTCTGGCAAGGTTGTCAAACTCATCTCTTACTTAACGATTGATATAGTTTTCTCGTATCTTATTGCATGTCAAGTCTGCGGGATTTTTTTGACATTCTATAAACATTTTTACGACATACTGTTGGAGAATAGAAAAATTCTTCAAAAGATTGGGAGCCTTGAAAAATATTCCTGGCATGATACAGCGGAAGGAGACTTCACTGTCCACTTTTGCTAAGTCAATTTAACGTACTCAACTAAATTCTCAACATTCAAAGAGAAATCATAAATTTTATAGCAATACTTATAGCAATTTTATTATTAATTTTAATCAAACCCTATTACATATCTTTTATTCTCTACAATCGGTTCGCAATTTCAAATAAATAAAGCGTCAATGAGGCTATGTGTGTGTGTGTGTGTGTTGTATTACATTATTTTCTCTTTTTAAATAAATTGTGTCATTTTGGAGTTGGTTGGTTTATGTCTCTTTGTTTTATAACAACGTTCTATTAATTCCATAAGTGTTCATTGTTCTGTTTGTAATTATTTTTGCAAAAATACTGAATAAGTAATAACAGACATGATAAATTAAGGCGGCTAAATAAACGTGGATGATAATAATTAGTATCTCTCTCACCAGAAGATAGGGCCACCATATTTAACGAACATGTATACATCGAATCTTCGTTCCGTACATACCTGAAAAAGACAAAAAATTATATTAAATAATTTTCACTATAATTTTTTGTAACTATTTTTAACTATTATTTTCACTTTTTTTTTTTTTTTTTTTTTTTCAAATAATTAAAGAGACTGATAGAAAAAGTGGATGAAATAGAAAAAAAGATTCAGATATTTCCAAATCGCACAATTTTGTTTCTATAAAAATTATATATATAAAACAATTATAAGAAATATCAATTTCCCTATTGTACTATTATATTAAAATATCTAAATAATGATATTATTGAGAATATCATGCTGAAAGTCATTCCAGCATAATTTTTATTTTGTGTGTGGAGAGATATAAGGTAAAAAAGAATACGTGTAGATTGAAGCAGAGAGAGAGAGAGAGGGAGAAAGGGACGAAGCGAAAGAGAAAAAATCTTGAATACACCAATACCGTTTAAACCTCTTAAGCATCGCCGGATATTGATGTGGATCAGTTTACTCGAATATGCTGGTACATGCGCGAGCGTATGTACTACGTAAACATGCCTATTCCCAGCGAGCCTCTTTGATCCAATCCGACGCCATTGAGGCAGTCGGTGGGAGACACGATGGCTTTCGATCGTGCCCCCGAAGCTTCAAAGCCCCGAAGATCGCGTCGTCGAGGGTCGTATGTCCCGTCACCTGGTCTGCCAGGCCTTCCAGCAGCCAGCTTGCCGCGAACCAGATCACCGTTCTCTCGCGTACACGCGATCGCATAATATTCTTCAAGCACACCATTGGCGAACATTCTGATGGGGAAAATTGATATGCCATTCGTTTCCATTGAACCTAATGCAGTTATAAACGCGAAAAAGCCACAATGTGTATATTGCACTGGAAACATGTCAGAGCTCAATGTTTAATTACTTTTAATTCTAAAATTTTATATTGTAAAATATATTTTTATATTTTGTTATATACGTATATTATTACTAGTGAAAATCAATGCAAAATAGGCATTGAGAATCAAACTAACCGCGTTTCACTCTCAAAGTCCACTTTTCATTGTTACTCGTTAATTTTAATATCAAGAATNTTTAATTAATTAATCGCTTATATATTACTGTACATTGGTTTATTATTTTAAGCTGGCTTATTATCTGATTTAATAAGCACTACACGTGTAATTAAATATCGTTATTGAAGAGATTTTCAAAGCGCTATAGAAATCTCGTCCTATAAATGACTAATTAAGAAAGGTTTAATTGCTATTCGTGCATCCCTTTATTGCTCAGGAAATGCAGATACTTTAGCCTATAAACAGAATTATGCAAAGAGTTAAGCGATTAAGAAATTGAAATTTATTCTCTTGGTTCTGATTTCCCGAACAAGAAGTTTTTATTGAGTTATAGCTTTATAACATCTTAAGGTACGCGGAAGTTATTTTCATATTTTATGACGGTGAGTTCCAAGCATGCATTTGCATTTTAATTATTTCTTTATGGAAGTAAACATCTTCCTGATTACGAAGTTTCGTCACTGCTTGCAAAGTAGTACAACGACAGTCTGGTTATAATTAATATACACGTGATGAGGAAGACACTGTGTAAAATATAATTTATTATCAGTTCTGCAGGAAATGCGATATCTCTTCGTAACGATATAAAATAAATAAAGTTCATATATATATTATGATATATATGGTGATTTTGTTCGTTGAAATATGAGGCAAAGCTTCAAAAAGTTACAATAATGTAAATGTTCATAAAGGAAAAATATTTTTATGTAGCTTTAAATCGCAGAATGTAAGTAAAGATAAAATCTAAATATCGTTCGCTCTTTTAAACGACGTGGAGAACTTATCGCATAAAAAGTTAAAACGACAATTGACGCAATCAAATCGAACCGGAAAGTTTCTACGGAATCTATTACATCCAATATGCGTAAGCATGCGATGCGTCCGATGTGAAAATAAGCTGCCGATCGTATGTGAGCACGTAAAGCGTTCTTCGCTTTCTTCCCGTCGTTCTCGCTGTATAAACTACGAGTCGTAATCGTTAGCCTCTTTCGCCGAATTATTTCTATGGGCAAAAAAGATGAAATAAAATGAAGCTTGCATAGTACGGTTGCCGCTATGTCGTTACGGGTACCCAAAAAAATTGCCGGCTTTAATTAAAGCATATTCAAATTGTCGGCGCATTTGCTTGCACCGCGATTACCGTGCCTATCTCACTCCCATCTCTTCGAACAGCGCAGTTTTAACTAGGAAGTGTTTGATGGTTTGTATACGTGTAATGTCTATGCATGTGTATACGTATGTGTAGTGCAGCACGATGATCAAACTACGCTAACAAACGATATTGCCAATAGGCCGATGGCTTTGGACACGTATTGTTCAACGTGCGCGTATATGTGTGTGTGTGTGTGTGTGTATGTGTGTGTGCGTATATGTAGAACAAATGGAACGCGTGCATATACCTTGCATCGGATTTTGCAAGCGCTCATAAACACTTGTGAACATATGTTCACTCATTTAATAGTACCTACTAAAAATCTATACGCAACAATGCAGCCTGCTTTGTAAGAGCGCATACAAACGCGCTGAATAATATTGAGAATTTGTATTAATTAATATTTGTATCGCGCTTAATAACGACGCTGCGTTTATATTACCGCATATAATATTCTGTACATTAATTTATAATATGTATCACAGGATGTATTTGCGAAGTGAATGGCCAAGCCTTAGCGGCGTATTTCATACCGGCTAAAATGCACATGATTTTTATTACGCTTTTATTATTTATATTGTGCAACCGTTTTAGAATTCCGGAAACGTTTTTCTTTAATCCTTGAAGTGATTAGGATAAGCCTCCAAAGTTCGGCGATCAATTTCAAGCATCATCCTGTGTACCGTCGCAAAAACTCCTAAAAATAACTTGGCCGTACTAATTCTGACAGACTGAATATCCGTGTGTATAATAGCTTTCTCTCTATAACCCGTTTTTGCCCATTCATAAAACACTTCTGGATTTATAGCCCCCTACTTCCTCCGTCAGATTGTATCATTTTACGCCCTCTTTCTTGCTTCTCTCTCTCTCTCTCTCTCTCTCTCTCTCTCTCTCTCTCTCTCTCTCTCTCTCTCTCTCTCTCTCTCTCCCTCCCTCCCTCCCTCCCCGTCTCTCCATAAATTTCTGATATACTACCGCGCCGAATGCCGCGCTCTCTCGCTACTTTTTCTTTCTCTTCTCAATTCTCTTTCGTCGATTCCGTTCGATGCGATCGCCTCCACAATACTTCTCTTCATCTTTCCACATTCACCCGGATTTCATTTTTCGCGCGATGATCTCTCATCTCGCGCGCACAGTCCTCTCTTTCTCGATTTCCTTTTCGCGCCATTATTTTCTTGCCGTCACATCTCCCGTCGCCCTTTTCTCTCGTCCCTTCTCGCCTCCTGCAGCGTCTTTGCGCGCTGCAACGCGCGCCCGATCTCACGCTATCCTCTTATGTGTCGTCGATTCTTTACCGCGACGGCACCTTTCTCATTTCACTGCCCGCACACCCCTCTTACTGTCCGAAGGACACTGGAATCGCATAAAGCTTTACGCCGGATTTTCCATGCCGCCATTTCCGCCAGTCGCGATGAAAGGCGGTATTCGTCACGACGGCCGATCCGGCCGAAGAAAAATGGGGAGATCTCGTTTTGAACGAGGTCGGACGAAATTTCCTTGGCCTCTTATCAAATGCCCTGATGCAGCGCGACAACTGAGAAAAGGAGGCGGCTGCAATCAGATTGATAGATCGTGGCAAGCGGGTAAAAGACGAGAAACAGCGCTTTAGCGGAAGAAGAGAGTGGGGTATAGTTACAAGTCACTGTTGCCTTCCTCGTTCACGTTTATCCGGGAAAATGAATGTCTCCGGACTACTTCTTCTAGTGGTACTTCTTGCTTCATCTATATCGTCGCGGCTTCCAACGGGCGTGCATAAGTTGCAAGGTCCCCGTCTTCTCCCTTTTGTTGCCGATGAAAAGGACAAATAGCATGTTCATTGTATGAAAAGGGGCAAAGCCTTCTTCCTTTACTTCACGACCAATTCTGTCGCGATCTTCGTGAAATGCGGATCTTGCTGCTACAAATGCTTGTTTACGTTAAAATCAACGGCGCTTTCTAGAGCGCATTCGCATCATTATGTACGAGACATTGCTCGCTACACAAAGAATTCATCAAGCATTCGGACTATGCTCCGCCGCAGATAATGCACTTTTGCTCGAGCAAGAAGGTAATACCTCAACCACGAGAGAAACATAGTACAACAATTTTAATGATATGAAATGCTCTTTCATGTTTATTTAAATGACGTGATTACACTATTACCCGTAGACGAATGGCACAAGCTCTGTCACACTAGCGATATAATTGTTCAAGGAATCCGGACAAGCTCAAAGAGACAACACGAGATAACACGATGTAAGATTACAATGCAAGATTAACGCGACTTAAACGTAAAGTTCTTTGTCCTGTTTTTATCACAAGAAAAGTCGGCAAAAAATTCGGATAAAACTACTAGTCGATTAATCTCAGTTTTTGAAATTATGATGATTATGATTACATGATAAATATTATAGTTGTATTCTTTCTATTTATAATTATAATATATATAATAATTTCATAATTTCTTGATTAATTCGTTATGTATAAATCTTTCGTACTATATCATCGTTCACAAGGCAACAAATATATAAGCAGATACTATTTGTAAAGCAGTATAAATATAATTTGTACAGGGAAAAAGGTCATAGCTTAAATGCAGAGATGAGAAACGCAATATAAGCTCGTATAAAAAAAAAAATGTCATTTTACATCTGTTTATACTTTTCTAATATTAAAACTTATGCGCGTGCATATAAAGTTATGTATGCGAATATTATAGTATAAAATGAGATTATGTAGCTGTATTAAGAAGAGGAATGAAGCACTTAGAATGCGACAGAAAGTGGATGTCGTGTAAAGCCAATATTAAATTCCCCTTCGCATTCTCAATGGATAGTCGAAATCATTATTTGCATTTACATGCGGATGAAATTCTAATGATACGGTTTTCTTTTATCTTAGCCAATCTTTTTATCAAATGTTACGTATATCCCTATATACATATAATCATTAAAAGGTCTGCATTTGGAAAGTAAAAAGGTCAAAGAAGAATTATTTCTTTTTTATATGAAACGTGCAAAATTGAGAACATCATGCATATTTTTTTAAGTTTTTATTCTTTTATAAACTAAAAAATCGATGAAACTTAAATTAATTCAGGCAAGTTAAAGCCTATATGAAAAGTACAATATAAATTTTTCATTGTATATAGAGCTAAAATCATTTATGTAAAGTAATATCTTAAGTACAATACGTATAGGTATAATTTTTTTAAAATATCGTTTCGAATTAATCAGTTAGATTTATTGCAGAAGGGACGTATTAATTGAAAGTAATCATATGAGATTTAAGAGTTTTAAAATCCATGATAATCTTTCTTCTACTTTGGACATGTATGTGTTTTCTCTTGGTTTATTTATCGTACACGGCATGAACATGGCTGCTTTTAGAAGGCAAACGCAAGTGCGTGCGAATTAAACGGCTAATTCACGTTCACCGGATTAAAGTCCGCTGACAGAGCATTAGCACGAAATTACCATCAGATCTTCTGACGAAACCCGCGGAAACGGCTATCGGTTTAATTACATCTCTAGGCGCAATTACACGGGCCAATTTAGAGGGCAATTTGAATTGTAATTGTCAGTCAAATCAGATGCCACCAGATTCACCGTTGGACGAGTAGTAAGTCTGTTTCAAAGCGACCGGGTGCCCGATAACTGTTATATCTTGTTTATCGACGAGCACGAGGTGCAGGATATTGTGCACAAGTTAACTAATCCTGTTTACTCATGTGCGAACTCTATGAATCCATACTTAAACTGAAGAAACTATAACATATTACTCGTATCGTTAAATTTTATCACAAATAGAAAAGATAAAAAGTAGAGAAAATATGAGAAAAAATATGAAAGTCTGTCTCTCTCTCTCTTATTATACCTTCAACATTTAACAAGCAAATACAACTTCTGTAATTAGCAAGCGATTACATTATTAAGTATATGCCATGGCAAACAAACGTCGCACTGCCGTGGAAGATAATCTTTGACAAAGGTACACGAAGAAATGAAATAGCTGTAGGACCCTACCGTCCCTGTCGTTCGCGGCGGTATCTCAGGTTTCTCGTCGAACGCTTACATGGCCATGAAGACTTTAAGACATCCCATTTATCATGCTCCGACCCGTGTCTCGTCGTGTCTTGTCTAACAACTGAAATCCGCCGTTGCTTGAACAACGTTCAATGTTCCCGCAGGACACACTTGTTCCTCGACGAATTCCGAGTAAGCGGACATAATATTCTTGTTGCTCGCGTGAGCGCAGAAGGCGCGGATATGAGGGATGATCTCGCGAACGATCATCCCGTAACAGGTGCGTACGGAAGTTCGACGAATGCGCTCATCGAGAGGCGCAAATTTGTTTTTCCAGGACTATTGTTGAGGCTGCATATAATGGTGCGCATGATTCATGAACACTGACGTACGAGCCTTTGCTGGTGCGAAGAAAAGGACGGAAATAAATCAGAGCGGCAAAAGTAATACCGGCCACGGCATTGCATAAATCACGGCGAACGGAGTCGCACGTGTTGCATATATCGCCCAGTAGACGGGTATTAATGACTTATGGTGACAGACCGGAAGGCCCGTTAAAGTAGTTTCGCACAGAGATCGGCTGAGTTAGCGTTTTTGGTTCAAATTTTCCCAACTCTCTCTCTCTC
>JAJVSH010000004.1:721963-755075 GCA_021460005.1 Tetramorium alpestre
AGCTAGCACTTTATCGTCATTTTAGAGCACTTAATTAGCACTTAATTAGCACTAAATTATAGTGTACTTGTTTTTTATGTAAGACCATTTTCTGATATGGGGGGGTCCAGCTTAATGGCAAGCTGGACCCCCCCATTTTTTACGCGATTTCCTGCTAAACGGTTTGAGCACCAAAATTCGGACTAGGGCACTTAATTAGCACCTAAATAGCACTAAATTTTTGACCTAGTGCGAACTTGATTTGCGATGGTGGGGGGTCCAGCTTAATAGAGGTCGCGAACGTGCACCCTGGTCGATGCATCTGCGAAAACGTCACACGACAACCCGTCCGCCAACGAGTACAATGCCGCATTAATATTACAAAGCTAGCACGTGTAATAAAATCGCGTAAACCACGCAAATTATCGATGAGCAAGAATTTCTAAAAGTCAATTTTATTTACCGATTATTTGAATAATGAACTTCATGTCATAACGGATGATGTTGGATTCGCGATGTTCCTTCAAAACTTTTTTTTTTTTTAATGTACTCTCTAAATTCAATTTTATAAAATTCAAAAGCTGTAAAGCATTTAGATTTATTTTGAAGATAACATTGATAAATGAATGCTCGCTTGAAGATGATATTGATAAATTAATGCACTATTGCTAGCTATTGTTATATGTAATATTAAGAAAAAAAGAGTAGTTGCGAAAAAAAACTCAGAACGTATGCAAGAAAATTTATAGATTTTATACATTAAATGTTTGTTATCCTTTCTTTTTCTAAGTTTGCTCATATTTTGTGAAATTTCCTTTCCTCTAATTATCACACTGCAGTCATTAATTTTTTATTGTCCGGTAAACCTCACTTGCACCACAAACTCTGGGATTCTAATATTCAAGTAGCTTGCAAAGTCTTACTAATATACATTATAATTTATTGACAAACGTTATTTGGAGGATTTTGTACGTTAACGTAGTGCTTTGAGATGATCTGAAAGTTACATAAAATATGAATATTTCCGGAGTAGAGACCACCGCAAAGGTTTCTACCGGCAGTGGTTGTTTTATTCATGATGAAACATACGCCATTAGAGATACGTGTCCGCGAGATGTGCATCGCAATATGGAACGTCCGACCGTGGCTACGGATAATGCATCTTCTCAGGGCGGACGCGTGTCGATTGACAGAAAATTGCTGTTCAACTTCGTTGCAAATACAATTCAGCGTAGATACCGTTACAAAGTAGGTTAGCTGTAACGTCGACAACATCGTCCAACAAGGGTGGCAGATTTTGTGCGTCGGCGAGAAGCTCTGCGCTCTTGGGAAATCTTTGCGAAATGAACCGACGATGTCATTATACCGTAATAAATGCATCGACCGCGTCGGTGTCGTGAGCAGACCTTGGGAAATTAATTTCAAGCGTTAATTTGCAGATTATTATCGCACGCAAGTCGAAAATACGTCTGCGGTGATATTAATAATTTATCTCAAATAAACTGATATTTAATTTTTATAATAAAGCGGTGACGTGATAGAAAACGAAAACAAAGATCAATTTTTATTATACACATTTTTGCAGATATGTGGTTAGATGATGACAATTAATGTGCCATTTAATTAATCTTAAATAGGAGAAGAAAGAAAAGTGAATTATCAGGCATATTGATAGAAACATAACACATTGTTGATTTCAGACTTTTCGCAAATGTCCTCTCATTTTCTCGCATTACATTTCATCCTCAGATCCAGTTATCTTAAAAGAAAAAAAAGGGAAAGAAGTAACATATACAAGCTGCGGAAGTTAGTTGCAGGGGTAAAAGAAATCGACAGGGTAGATATAATCGGATTCTGAGCATCCTAGATAAAGTCCGTTTGATTTCTTCTGCCAAACGGCATCGTCCATGCGGAATGAGATCCCTGCGTGAAGTGTATCCCGCGTCAGCTTTCTGTATCGGAAAATATCGTTCCTGATCGGTCCGATTTATTCTTGTAATAAAACCGAAAGTATTTCCCTTTGTGAGGCAGGTTGCTAAGATATCCGCACGCACGAAAGAAACCGCTACAGTGTCATATTCAATTACGAAAATGGAATGGAGCAGTTTACATACTAGTTGAAAGAGATATTTTATCTTTATGAAGATTATCATCATTACAACCATGTTTGTTTCAGAATATTCAATTATTCAATTTTTCCAAAATTTGATTTCCAAATTTTTGTTTCGGAATTTTATTTATCGGAAATAAAAACTTATATTTATATATAAATATAAATTATATTTATCTGTAATAAGTAAATCGCATCTATATATTTATTCATGAAAATAATGATTAGACTGATATGTAATAAATAAAAATCTATAATAAACAAATTGTAAAGAAGCATCACAGATGCGTTGCGATTGCTGAAGCATTGTCAAAGTTAATTCACCTGAATAGAAACTAGTGCTGTAATTTTCTATCTAGAATATGCCGGTAATTTTAAAGGTTGCTGTTGGATTTACGGTAGGTGCACTTATCCGTCTCGTTCTCACGGATGAAATCGCAGAGGGTAATTTCGTTTACCGCCCGTCATGTAAGATAAGAAGAGCGTCCGTTCTGTGCGCGCGTTGCGAACTTACATTGTACAGTTCCGCCTTTTCGCATATTAACTGAACCATTTAATGCTGCGAGAATTATCGCCATTGTAAATTTTCGACAAACATTCCCATTTCGCTAAAGAACTTTATTTACCCGAGTATTGCTAATATATGTACATGTGCATATATATTATCATATTTAATTTTGTAAATTAAAGCATGTTAGTTTTGTTATATCAAAATATTTTATATTTTATTTTCTCTTATCATGCTTATATAACTATAACTCTTAAGAAATTGCTCTTTTTATTAGAAAAGAAATAACACTAATAACCAAATATTTTATTTTCCAATTATGAAAACGGAATTTTAAGGGATTAATATTGAAATTTTCGATCGCGTGCTACGTTATCCGTAATTGAGTGTAGAAGTTTCATATGTGCGAATGTCTTAGCACAGTGATTAACAATTCTATAACCTTCCAACCGAATCTCAACTTTAGCATGATAGAAGGATTTACGGTTACATGCAGGAGCATCCATTCAAGAGTGGTATTGAATGCGTTTTGAAATCAAGGTGTCAGTTACCGTGCTGATAGCCGCATGGCGCAGGGAAAGCCGCAAACGGTTCTTCCTGGCTATCTGGCGACATTCAGGAGTACGTGGCCGAATTTCGGACATTCGAGTGATACTTCAAACTTGTGATATTAGGATAATATCCTACTGCGATATTTATATTCCACAAGAATGGAATATAAAAGTAAAATAAAAGCTCCTCGGTGTAAAAAGTCTACTTTACAATTAACGACTGTTATCGTGAGTCCGTCGCGTATTAATCTTACTTAACGCATTGCATTAATGTTGGACGAGACGCCGTAAGCTTTTAGACGTAGACGCTTCGTGTCTACGGAATATCGAGAGATCGATCGCGAGTCAGGCGAGCGCGAAAACCATCCAAGAAACGCCAAGTAACTCTCTAAGATGGTAAGGCAAACAACGACACGGCGGAAAATCGGTTGTTTGGATATCGCTCGAAACTTTCCCCGAAAAGAAAGTTTTTACTCCCCAAGATCGGATGAAAAAGCCCTGCCTGGGAATTGTTCGGCGATCGCGAATCAACGAGTTTACGTGGCCCGATATCGAGCGGCGTCATTCTGGGGCGCTTTGTTCTTCTTGCGCTTTTAACTCTCTTCCGCGCCGATAATGCTGTAACTTTTATAACTTCGTGGTAGACTGGACGTGCGCTCGTATATAGAAATAGTTCTTCCGCGTGCTCGGTCTTCGCGAGCTTCGATCGCCATTAGGTATATTTAGCATCAATTATTCCTTTAGAAGAAATGGCGCATAGACACGCATTCGAATATTCAGTTGTTCACTTTTAACGTTTCGAGCAGAATAGTATCCGCTCCGATAAGAAGAAAAAGGATACATCCGGAATGCGTCTTGAAACGGCCACAAAGGAAAGCGCGCGATCGAACAGCGCTCTTCAACGGCAGTGAATTTATTGTCCGCGTCATTCGGGAGGATGTCTTTCATTTGATGCCGTAGGAAACGCTTAAAGACGCATTTAACTCTAGATAGTCTGTAATTGCAGCTATGTACCGAGTATATACCAAGTCGTTTTACTTGTTAGTTATCGAGTCACTGGTATTGTTAAATGCTAAGAAAATGAGAGAGAGAAAAGAGAAAGTAAAGAAAATAATTGCAAAGATGTTAAAATTACGAAAAAGAGCAAAAAATGGTTTTAAACAATGTCTACTTCTCGTTTTCGGTCAACGAATCCTAATCGCCTTATTAAAGAATATCCGGATAAAACCTTTTGCAAGTAATTAAATTAACGTTTCCGTTGCGTTGTCGCAACTGTATTTCAATCGCTCGTTCGACCGCAGGACGAAGCGATTTAACGTAGCGCAGACCATCAATTGTTGAGCACTTCGAACAAACTGCTATCACAGTTTATTCGGCCATTAATCATCTCGGAGAAGCTAAAGGGATGCGCAAGGCTAGCTTCAGAAACGGCTGCCACCATTGCGGCTTTGATAAGAAAGTCTGAACTGTTCGGAAATGTTGAAATTACTCTCTGTTCTTCATTTAATTATTGACATTTGCACATATTCTAATAAATTCTACTATAGACAACTTTAACAGGTTATACAATTGCATATGCAATCTACGATAAATCAATATTTTCAAATATTCGTAAATTTTTATTCTAATTGTAACTGTTTGAAATAGTACATTACATTATTTTGATTAATGTCTCAATTTAATAATATATCAAAAAAAGAGAACACGTATTTTTCAAAATGTTTATTAATTAGTTATTAAATCATTATGTTTCATTATATAAATATATGTACGCGGTATTCACTAGTTGTGAATTTTATTGACTTTATAAAATATGCTTTCTAATGCGCGTAATAATAAACCAACATTAATTATATTTTGATAAATATTACAACTTAAAATTGAGCGCAATCGACATGTTAAATAAAATCTATAAAGTCTTTAACTCATTGTCAATGTAACTATATGTACATGTGCTATGATAAGAGAATATGTATTCAAAGTACAAGACATCTGATCGGGAAATAAGAAGAAGTGTCTCCATGTCTATTTTTTATGAAATTATAGCATTTTGAAAATTGAGCGCGCATGAAAGAACGTTACAAGTTTTTGCTTGTAAGTTCATGCTTCAGTTGACAAGTGATCAAAAAAAGATGTGAAAACACATGTAGTATATGTGCTCTGAAATATGATACACC
Organism: Tetramorium alpestre; assembly: GCA_021460005.1. Taxonomy (NCBI): domain Eukaryota; kingdom Metazoa; phylum Arthropoda; class Insecta; order Hymenoptera; family Formicidae; genus Tetramorium; species Tetramorium alpestre. The sequence goes on from JAJVSH010000004.1 coordinate 727,289, forward strand.
GCCAACCGAGCGCACGTGCGAGCTAGCCATGTCCGATACTTGATCAAGATATAGAAGGATCGATATAATTGTTAATATCTTCGTACAAATAAATCGTAGAGAGATGATGTTGGTTTCGAAAGCTAAAATTCCACCATTTTTTATGAGTCCACGATTGATTATATCTATCTATTAATTTCGAGTTCTCATCGATCTTAATAACGAAAGAAGTTTACGTTTTTCTCCAATATTTCATACTTTTCTTACATATCTGTTTAATTTTTGATATTTTGATTATATTTTATATATTAGAATCTTATTTTAATAGGAAAATGTTAAATATCACGTGATCCATTTCGATGGTCCAGAACTGCAAAACTTTTACATTTGAGCTATTCAGAATTCAAGGCAATTTCCTCTTTGTACATACAATTCAGTTGTCATTTTTAGGAAAAATACCTTCGGGCAAAGTAAATTTCTACACAAAAGAACTGCACTAGCATTGCTATCGAGACATAAGAATTGGATATTCAACAAGATTTCAATCACTAACGTTTGTTTCCACACTCCCTGGCTCGCATTCCATTTTTCAACGTCAAGTATAAAGACATAGCTTACAAACTGCAAACTAAATAGAGTATCGGACTGACTTGCATAAGATAAATCGAAATTCTAATAGACTATTACGCATTGAATGTATTAAATCTGCTGATCTTACAATCTTATCAAATATTTTGAGAATTTTCCTCTGTAGTTATGTAGATTAATATTTTTGATCAGTTAAATAAATTTGTATCATCTTATACATTTGTGTTATATAACTTTATCAGCAACGGTAATAGTAATTGTTAATTAGAAGCATTTCTTAAAAGTCTGCTGTTATTACTTTATTACATCGATTTGCGATGCGTTTTCGATATTGATTTGCTCGATGTTCATCCTGTTGTTTGTAGTAATTTCTCTCCGTGACTTTATTGTCATCGAGGAATCTTCTCAGAGAGTTCTCGCAATGAGAAGTTTTCACTTATAGCAACTCCATTCTTTTGCGAAACGAAATATTTCTCCAAATATTTCAAATTTTCTTGTTTTTCGCTAGACGTCTAGACTAAACCAAAGATCAAACGATGTCCTCTACGCAATCGTCGTCATCTCGTTCGTTTAGTTTATTAAATTATCTTACCGCCGCGCGCCGTTAACATGCAAATCCTTCCGGACGCGAGTTTTCTCTGCATTCTCAGTTCTGGAGAAAACAGCATAATGTATTATGTTGTGTCACAAATAAAAAAATCACAAATATCATTGTGCAAGTTCTATTTCTCTTTTCGTGAAATAAGTTAGAATATCGTTGAAAGTAATAGCTACGATGCAATTAGATGACATTAAAAAACATATATTATTTTACTAAAGCTTGTAACAATTTAGCAAGTAGAAGTTTCTCTCCAGATGACAAATTTTATAATTTATTAAATTTTTGTTAATCTATTAGATAATATCCAACCATTTTTTATTGTATTGAATATTTTTCAATAAGTTTAAAGACAATAATTCATTTTACTTTTACCGCCGTCGTTTGATTAGTTTTCACAACATTAAATTCTGCGACAGCAGTCACGATAAGTCATATCGATAAGAGTATTTCAAGAGCACATTACAGCCCAGTTTAAATTGCAATTTATTGTATTCAGTTCTTCAATATCATTTTCTGTTTTACACAATTCAACGATTTTGTGGTTCCTTGATGCAAAACGGCAAACGAAATTCGCTCATGGCCAACGACGGAAAAACCGTCGGCGAATGAAGAAATATGACGATATAGGAAAAGAGAATTCAACCGCGGAACGAATCGCGCCGGAATGTTTCTGCCGGTTCCCCTTTTTACTCTTGGATTTGCTCCCTTGGCAATGGACGTACATACAGATGGACAATTCTTGTGTAAACGCAAACGCCAGCCACGGCGGGTTCTCCACGATAAAACCGGTATATGCAAAATACTACGACGAACGCAATTTCTGGTTCTTCACGCGCGCGTTTTCCATCTTCCTCGCTGTTTCACTCTTCGCATCCTCGCGGAAACGAGGCTTTTTCCCCACTGCTTTATTTTATCGTGATGTCGCTTGAATGCGTGAACACGATGTCATCAACAGTGGGTCAAACTCGTCCTGCGAATCTCGCTTCAAACGTCATACGAGTGACCGAAAATATAGGAAACGCAGATAAATAATAGAAACAGGAAAAATAGGGAATTTTATTATTAACAATAAAAAAATCTTGAAAGTTAACATTATATGCCTATATTAGACGTCGATTATTTTAATGTTAATTAATTTTCTGCATTTATTTTAGTTTGACCCAAATTATTTAGTTGAATTGTAATAAGAAAATTTAAATTGGTATGTGTAGATTAAATTAAAAATACTATTTTATATATTATACTAAATTGATATAATTATCTATTGGTATGATATAAATGAAAAATATGAAATTGTTTGTCATTTGAATATACAAAGTTAAATGTATTTGCTTAAGCGAAATGTAGGTATCTGTATTGAATGTATCTGTACTTGAAATAGGGAGAAAACAATAGAAAGAGAGAGAAATGTAGGAAAAATACGCAGGAACGCAGCATGGCGAAACTATTTTGTCGAAAATTGCTCGGCGTACTACAAAGGCTTCGCTTGTGTGATAGATGCGCGTATTTTATATGCACGCTTGTCACAGTTATCAGCAAGCTTCTAACATCTCGCGTGAGTTAACTTCAGAGGCCGTATCCAGATAACGCGAGTCGGTTTGATAAATGGAAGACATGCGAAAAGTTCACAAACCTTCCGAGAAACTTTCCGCCAAAGAAATGACGGCTTCAACTTGCTGTAAGAATAGTGATAGGATCCCGCTAGTAACGGGAGAACTTTCAGCAACATTCTGTGTGCGTAATGCAAGATGTTTGAAAATTTATCAATTGTCCCCCTTCTTACGAAACTTGTTCATTTTTTAATGTCTAACAAATTTTCAAGTATCAGAAACAGAAAATGTAAAATTGAATTGTGCATCTATGTGCGAATTATATATTTTATCTTTATCATTTAATTACAATTAAGCGAAACAAACAGCATTATTTTAAATATTAAAACCGGCGAGGAAAATTATCATAATTTTGTAATAATTTTGCAAACTTTATTTTAATTGTTTGTCGGAAATAACGATAGATTTTTAAGCAGTTAAAAAAGCAGAGAACATAGATGAAACACATGTTCGCGAAATAAAATCGGTAAAGACGGTAATTTCGATGCTACCGTAGCTTCAACTTGAGAACAGAATCGAGCTGCTAGAAACCGTCTTCGACGAACAGCTTCGCAGCAAATTACTTGGGAATGCCATTCACGAATGTTAGCGGAAAAGCGGGAAAGAAATCGGTCCCTCTATAAAACGATTCAAGCGCGCGGTAATTCTGAAAGAGAAAATTTCGATGAAAGAAACGAGCGGGCTAAAGCCTTCATATAGAAATTTGAACGGCATCCTTCCCATTCCGATCTTTACGAGGCACGAGAGAATACATACATATTGTATACAACGTGCACATATATATCGTTTTATATATATATATATATATATATATATATATATCTACGACATTGCCTAAAATAACGATCCGCTCAATTGAATTAAAAATTTTGTTAGAACAGATTAATGGAAATATTATTATTTATATTTTAATTCGATGCGAAAGTCCCAATTTTATGATTATATACACGCTTGTGGTGAGTCAACAAAACGAAGCGCGATAACAATCCAATCGTTGAAACTAAAATAATCTAAAATAAGATAAAAGAATTTGCATCTTTTATTTAGTAATGCGTTAAATATTCGTGAGAGGCTCGCACGCGACTCTCGGCGCTCCAGTTTTATGACCTACAGCGGTTACTATACACAAGGTCAGCGCGCTATCATTCGTACGGCGGAGCTCGAGGCGGCAGGTAGCAGCGCGAGTCGCTTCCCCTATTACGTCGCAGTACTTCTTGAAATTCTTTTGATGACAGTTATATGATTAATAATTATAGATTATTAGTACGTACAACTAATAATCTCTTGTGATTAACAATTCACAAGTGTATCGAGATTATTTTTCGGAGTAGGTGTCTCATGCGAGTTTATACGTTCGAAATATCGAAATAATAAATGGCAGATGTTATAAATTATTATTTACCGTCGAAAATTTCTCGCTTAACGATGCTTTAAATGTACTTAGGATATATCTCGCAACGCGATTATGTTATTCAAAGTGCGGAAAATAGTACATGAAAGTACGCAGTCGGAGCAACAGGTATAACATCGCTGTTACGGGTGTCGTGTGAAATTGACCGTACGATTTTCGAATTCCTTCCAGTGTTTGTCATTTGTTTGTTGCATTAATTCGCGAGACGTTGCGGGTATCTAATGGATCATAGCTTTGCGTGATATTGTATCTTCGCATTACCTTTTTTTACCTCATTATCGCATCGTTAAACAACGTACGATTAACGAGAATGCTATAGAAAATCTCATGCAAAATTGTCGTATACTAGTAATTAGTGCTAAGTGTGATCGCGTTTTCGCGAATGAGTGAGTTCTACAGAAGAAACCGAAAAGAGCGACATGGAAGACAGCAAGCAACCGCGGGACTACTCTAACAGAGGTAATTTATTATCTATTTCTTTTCTATTTCTATTCTGCAGAATTTGCGTTTTTCTTATTTATCAAAATTCTTTATTTCGATTCATGAGAAATTTAACAAATTCAATATTTGGTGATAGCAGATATCTCCTATTAATTTCGCAGAGGCAAGATTTTTCTTAAATATCTTAAGATTAGCGAAGATTTAAAAATAATATGATGCCAATTGCACATACTATACAATGTTCTTTTTGTTGCAATTTGAAAATCTATAATTATTTCGTTTAATATGTAAAAGAGATATTTTTTTTTATTAATAGATATTCAAACTAGTTTTCAAGCTTGTTTCTTATACTTTTTGTTTCATAAAAGAAGAAATGAAAAGGTTTGGTTAAATTTATTTGAACTAAGGATTAAAACAGATATAAAAACTTATTTCTCGTGTAAAGCTTATGAGATTACAAATTGCACAAACAGAAATATATTTAAAAAAATCTTGATTCTCTCTACAATATGATTGCGAAAGGAGATATTTTCTACAACAAAGGAACTATTCAATCCTCGTTGATCGCATTCGATTATTTTAATTTGGTAGTGTCGTCAGGGAGAGAAATTTTGCCTATCGAAGATAAATATTATTTTTCTCAACTCGCGCTCACATCCATGACACGTCTATCCGTTCCAAATTCTTCCAGATCCGGCGTTGACATTTACTGAACTAATCTATCTCCTGCGCGCGTATTGTATTTCGAGTTTTTAACGAAACCCACCGTGCGTTTAAATCAAATCCCGAAATATCCGGAAAACTTTTGGCGAGGAGAAAGCAATCGACTGGCTCCGAAATGCAAATTCCTACAGGCATATATTTCTCTTTCTCTCTTTTCTCTCCTCCCCTTCTCTCCTTCCCTCCTCTTTCTCTCTTTTCCTCTCGCTCTCTGCGTCACGTTAAAACTTGAACCGAGTATCCGTCGTTTCCGAATTTTTTTATTTTTTCGTTATTGTTTTCACTCGATCGATGCATGACGATTCATCGCGTCTCTACTTCCGTGCGAGCATCCTGCAATCGCTCCAACCTAACGCACGACGGATTTTCGCGTCGACATATGGATCAGAAACGCATATATATAGCATTGACGTTTGCCTGGTCGACAAGCTGATGCAGTTTGTGTGGCTCCACTCAGTTGATCTTACTATTGGAAACTGTCAAAAGATATAACGGATAACGTATGACGGTGCGAAAGAAACATTTCACGCAGATTGAAACAAATTTACTTTCGAATATGTTTTAAAGTCTATTTTCAATAAAGAAATCTTATAATTATTTGAAGATTTAATTCACGGCTTTAGATTTATATGTATATAGACAAGTGAAAATAATGCAATTACGAAAATTAATGCAGTTATTGAACGTAAAAGGAATATTTCCGTTTCAAATTGACACAGCAATGTGCAAACTTTACCTTACTCTCGTCTTTTAAGCGGATAAAATATAAGATAGCGCGCGTAAAATATAATATTTATGATCTCAAGAATTTAAAGCATAAAAAAATGCTAACGATAAACGATAAGCGCAACAAGTGCACTTTGTTCAGCGAAGCGATTAAAGGCGGCTGCCTTTATTCCAAACGAGTCTTTTGTCTTCTTGCGCCTTATGTAAAAATGAGGTATTTTATCTTGGACGTTTCTTTGATCGCTATAAATGGCGCTATAAAGCCACGTCTGATCAATCGACGACTGTTTCGCGGAGATTGAGAATAAATCAGGATCGTTCAATTCGGAAGCAACGGATACGAGAGCGGTCTTAACGCTCCACCGGAGATCTGCAAGATATCTGAAATACAAGTAAAATATATTTCAAATGACACATGTGAATTCTTTATTGTCGTTGAATTTACAAATAGATTCAAGTAATCCTCGATTATTTGAGGAAGAAAAATGAATAAATCTCATATCTTCTCACAAGTGTCTTTTCAAGAATCGGAATCCAATGACGCGGATATCTCCGGATTAGCAATGCTCATGATCTCAGTTTATATTCGTACACCTGCTCTCGCGTTTCGTAATTAAGTTTATCAGAATATAGTTTAATGCAGGATACAATAAAAATGGAGATACTTTTCTTGACAAAAATCTCTTAGCCAAATGCAACGTGTTCCGCTAATCAATCGCGTGAGCTCGCAAACGCGATTCGATATTCGAATATCTAATGTAAAAAGTTATTTTAAAGAGAACTTATTCACAGGACAAATTTAAACCTGGTTGAACCTACACAATTCATGAGTAATTCACTTGCACGTGCACGATCAGTTTCGAATGGAAATATAAATTATTCCGGCGTTCGAATTCGCGCACTTGGCCGTTAAAACAATATGTGGCGTATTTGGTTGACCATAGCCGGCAAAAGAACGTGTATAGCGGGTGCTGCGAAAATGTCGTTAGCAATTAATGATGATTCGGATTTCACGCGACCGCATGAAATACCTGTCCGAATAAAAAATATTCTCTCTCAGCGGTTCACGACAAATAATCATAAATCAAACGTACAACATTGCGATATGCTTTGGATACTCTTAAGGATTCTCCGTAAGAAATACGAGCCTCTGAAAGTCCATATCATCTCGTCGATGATGTACGCTTTTCTCTTTTATCACTGTTGACGTTGTATAGAATCTGCGTCTTTTTGACAGAAAAATATCGGCTCACCGTTTGTCGTTCTGTTATATTGGTCTCGCAATTGCGGATAAACATGGCCAACGATTAAACGAAAGTGCAACTCGCGTTTAACGCGCAATGACAAAATACCTCGCGTTTAAACGAAGCGAAAAACGAACGTTTTGGAGCAAGCGTTTTCTACTGAAACAACTGAAACGTGCGAAATTGAAATTCCTATTAAAGGGGCAGCAACATCATCCGTGCTTCTACTCCGCTTGAACTCCAAGCGTTAGATTGTTGCGGCAGGTATTTCGATTCACGAATTTTTGTAGCATAACACTTCAAATGCGTTTTTCCTAATAATTTAAAAACTATTGTAAATTTATAAATTTGTAGATACACTTTCAAAAATTTGACGCACATAATATATTAGTGATGATTATAATTAACAACTCATATATTGAAATTTATTAAGCATGCATTTTATAAACTTCAAATATTTTAAATATTTCGAAAAATTTAGTTCTTGCATATATAATAATATAAATAATATAATTAATTTATATAATGATATAATTATGTAATGCAATTATAATATACAATAAAAATGGAATAGAAAGAGAGAAGTCTTTTACATAAGCGATATTTTAACTTATATTGATACATGTTAAAATAATGAATAAAACTTTTAAAAAATCCACTTTACATATACACGTAGCTCGTTATATGAATGCAATTTTTCTGATTACACACGCGAATAATAAATGATTCACAAATTAATAACAAGTCATTGAATATGAAAATAAGCGACCAATGATATTGCCTCCAATTTGCAGGAATATTTCTTCTATCCTATTTAGCATATGAGAGCGTATTTTTCACAATTTCGTCATCGTGACGAGCCCTTACGGCTGAATATTCTCTCCATGCGCGATCTCTGAGCGCGATTTGAGAGGATCCTGACATTCGACGATTACCACCTTGTCGCGGGGTAAGGAGGGTTTGAGCGAGAATCTTGGTGGCGAGCAAATCGAGCGGGGCTCCCGCGTACCCCGCCACAAGACGAGGAGCTCGACCTTACATCCATTGACAACTTACCTCGACGAGCTCTTGGATAATAGAGATAAGCACGAAAGTCGTTGGCGAAATCGGTTGCCAAGAGATAATCTTCCGAATGTTCAGTTACAAACGCTTAGACGTCGTGCACTCGCAATAGCGATTCTTGCGCGCGAAAAAAGTATTATCTTTATGATTCCGTTAAGAAAGAACGTGTCGGTTGAGAATACAATCGAATAGTTGGCCAAGATTTAAGAAGAAGGCTTGATTGATATACCGATCTTTTGTCATGCCACTGAATCAATTTTATAATAAAACATAATTTTATTTTAATTATTTTAATAAATTTAATTACTGACATACGGTAAACGTTAAAATTAAAATTGAGTCTGTTTAATCACTAAATTATCAATGAAATTTCGAATACATCAATTCTGTGCATTAATTTATTCTTTATAATCATTCTAAATAAGTTATATTGGCTAACAGTAATCAATATTATTTGTGTTTAATTTGCCCCTGTGAACGTACAATATTCCGATATTATATAATAGATTATATCAATGTTAATTAATAGATATTTAATATTACGTTGGTAATTAATTTTAGTTATCGTCTTTTATATAGGGTGGCCTAAATTATTACAAATTTTACTCACTCGTAAATCTTTCAATATTTTAGATTAATTTTAGGACAATAGTAATTTGGATCCCGTTTGCCTCGTGCTCGGTTATATAGCTCGAAAATTTCCAGGTTCTTTAATCAATGTGTTTACGGTGTTTTAATATCGTAGCGTTCAATAATTACAGAATTTTACAACCAACTATAAAGATAAAATTTAATACAGGGAGATGTACATCATACCACCTTTTTTGGTACCAATATTGTTGTAGTGATAGCGTAAATGCAACGAATTACATGAAAACCATTACTAATTATAATCATGGTTTCTATACATTCTTGTTAAATACAAGAATATGTAATTCTAGAATATTAAAGAAAATTAGAAAGAAAACGATTGTATAATTAAATGACTCATTAAAAAGTTATTTTGCTGCTTCGTTACAAATAAAGTAAAAATATGATGACGTTCAGAATGGTATACTATTGCAATTAAGAATTAAATGAAAGAGAGATTGGAAAGTATTGATTTATGTGATTAAATGAAGTATATGAATAAATCAGTTCACATATTGATTTATATCGAAGTACATATATGCTTTAAGAAATAAATAAAAATATAGAGCATTTATTTTTATTAGGAAGCAATTAATAAAAATTCTGTGAAAGAATGTAAGAAAAAAAAAATACTTTTTTATTGTTAGCTATCGATATATTCTTTACTACGATTTTACTAGGAATTATAAGCAATTATTTCAGGATAAATTCTTTGTAACAAATTCGAAAGATTATTCGACATTAGCATATGCTTCAGCAGCGCTTTTATCTCATGTTTTTATTCTAAAAGAGCTAATACTTCCGACTCTATCTACTATTTTCTGCTAAAAAGCATTTATTTCGCTCTTATTCCCATATGACTCATTTTGTATATTACCCTCATTTGTCTGTTTGCATCTGTTTCTGGTTTCATTTTATATCCCGATAAATTTTCCCTCGTCGGAAACTATATCTCTAATAGACCTCCCATACAATTATCGACCACGCAGTCGCTTGCAAACGTCACTGATTATTATTAATTAGCAATCCGCGGTGGGTGTTGCATCAGGCACGTCATTAATCCAGGAAAGATGTCGAATTTTGATAAACGCTCGACACCGAAAAGCGAATGGCGGTAAATATTCGTCATTGGAACGGTTCGACGCGTCCGCACGTTTTACGAGCCAGCGAACATTTCGGTCGCACCAGCTATTTCCGACGTGTCAGAGACGAGAGGGGAATATTTTTTTTGCACAGGTCGATTTAGTGTCTCCTCATTAGTCAGCGTTATTTTTCCCCGACGACCTTATCTAATACACGGTTCGATTAGACACTCGATTAGTATATTTCTTTCTCGTAATCGGTAATCCGAAAAATATGTATACATCATTTAAATTAATCCAATAACGAAATTATGCATAAAAAATCTTTGCATTATTATTCGAAACTACTATATTGAGTTGTCTATTATTTTTACAGGATATATATTATTTTTACTTCTCGTAAAAATAACATAACTTATTTTTATATGAAAATGTTTTTATATCCATCTTCCTTTGATCAAGAAATATTTCAGCGATTTTCTTAAAACTTTTCAACAATATTAAATTTACAATTAAATTAACAATATTAAATTTTTTTCTATTAAACTTCTTTTAACAAACATGAAATTTATGTCTAGAAATATAATGGCTCGCGAAAATGTGCTCATAATAAATAATTTACAAAAATATTCATATAATCGTTTATATAATTAATTTTTTTAACTTGATCATACGAGTAAATTGTATTTTTACATATAAACTAAACTTATATCAAATATCATGTATTTATTATAAATATGTTATTAATATAACATAGTTGTAAATTATTGAATTGGGAAATAATAATATAAAAATTGCCAATAACTGAATTTCTATCAGTATAAATTGCTATATTTTATTGGCTGACACAGCATAAAAATCATAACTATATTTTATACACCTTAGTGTAAGCAGGAAGTAAGAAAAGCTGGGAGATATATTATTTAAAGGAGTTAATAACGTCTGAGCACACATAAGGATGGCATACGTACATACATATATAACAAACGGATTATATGTAGGGGCCAGTCGGTCATAACTCGACTTCGTAATTTAAACTCTCTTGAGTGTGAACAGGGGTTTATAACAGTAGATTCTAACGTAGTTTATGACAGTAGGAATAAATGTAATGTAAAATGTGATCTCCATCTGGTCGTTGATACAAAAACGCAGACAAGTATGATGAGAAATTTTATAATGACAATTTATAATTTTATAATGACAAATAAATTTTTGTATTTATTCTGATATATGTATATCGCGCTGATTAATAACAGGAATTCTTAATTATATACAATTAGTACAAAATAATAAATTTAACCAAAATGAAGATATGCGATAATTTTATCCCGCTTACATTTTCTTCATCTGTGATCTTACAATGTGAAAAACATTGAAAAAAAAATTATATCTTAAATACATATAAAGTCTTTATTACATTATATATTTTAATACATATTTATATAATATGTATATCATATGTTAAAGTTTAAAAAACCATAGTTCTTTCAAAGCTCTTTTACTGTTTTGCTAGAACGTAAAGAGAGTGAGTTCAATTATTAAATCAAAATTCCATTTATTAAGGTCAGTATCTTTGTTTCTTCTTCTTGAAAAAGAGCAGTCGTTGACAAGTGAAATGTGAAATTCAGGAAGATACTAAAATATTTGCTGGAGGATATGAATTTCAGTAGATCTTACTTCTATTCTCTTCTCGTTTTCTTCGCCGTAGCAGAATTGAGACGTCTTCGCAAGCGACACGAATGTGTCTCTCCGCAATCTCGCGTGTTTACTGACTGTGAGATATTCGATATACCAGTGGGACGGATGATATGGTACGTGGGTGTTGCCTCGAATATACATTCGCTTATCCGTCATCCAAACTCCATGTAATAACTGTTTCACGACCAGAAATACTCGCAAAGATTTTCCTATCGACTTTGAATATTTCAAGTAAAATACATTTTTAAGAGTGCCGTATTTCCGCAGTAGAAAAGTTGAATTATTTATTTCATTTAGCAAAGACAAATTTAAATAAAAATTTATTTCTTATTTGCAATTATTTAATTAAAATAAACGTGGAAAAGATAAGAGAAGCCAATAACGTGGAATTATTATTTATTTATGAGATTTATTAAGATTAATTAACTGTATCATTCTATATTATTGTTTATTAACGCAAAGAAGAAATTATATTCGTTAATTGCGTGAATGAAAATGCGTGACAGTTACAAAGGAATATTTGATTATCGATCCAATGATATTAAAAAAAATTTCATTTATACATTTAAATGTTGTTAATTTATTCATTGGTGGAATAAAAATGTTAAAAAGTTAATTTCTCTTCGATTTATAATAGTAATGAGGATAAAACGTAGAGAGAATCCTCAACATTCGAGTGCATCGAGTATTTCAGTCACAAGTTCGGTTGCAACGGTGAAGGAAAGTGGATAAAGTACGCGCGTGTAGACAGACAGACAGCCGGGTCTAACGCAAAGGGATTCACTCATGGGAGCTCGCTTTATTCTACTGCCGAAAAAACCCGGCACGCTTCGCCGCTGCTCGCTTAGAAACTCTTAGAAAAGTCTAAGCTTCCTCACAGGGTGGTGGAAAAACGACGAGCGAAAACTTTGGTGGCGCATTAGCATCTTTTATGCGTCCCTCGACGGTGCGACTCGTTCTGCATTTTTTTCCTCCTTCCAAAGAAAGAGCCTTTGAATTCCTCGCCTCGCGCCCGCCAATTTTCTCGAACACGTCGCAAGCATTATTTTCTCGAGCTACAGCCGCGCATAAAAGCTCCTCGAAGCACGCCTCGGGTATTTACAACCGACGGGGCAAAAATTCGGTTTTTCCGTCGCGCGGTTATTTTTCGCGATTTCCGAGGCGACGAACCTTTTCAAAGCTGCCCGACTAATTTTAACGCTTACCGTACAATGAATCTTGAAGGAGAAGTTAAAAGCCGACGTCGCGTCGCTCAGAAATTCAAGCGATCACTATATTTAGGTTAAATTCGAATAAAAATCGTTAAGTTAAAATATATTTTTAAAAATTTCTACGCGCGCAAAGTAAAATTTTTTTCTTAATTATACTTGTAAGTATTAGGACAAGATAAATTGAAAAATTTAATATTATTACGCGAGTTATGGAATTATGCGTATAGGTATAATTAAAAGTTTTTGTCTGCCCGTTTTTATATGATTCTTAATTTACGTTTAATTTCAATGTTATATTTGTTGCGGGAAGCTCAGTAACTTACAATCTGCGTACCAATTTGCTCCATAATACCGACTTCATTCCAAACTACATATTTCGCGGAGCGCTTCTATTGATATACATAAGGGAGACGACATTTTTCATTTCTGAAAAATCCACAGAGTTCCGTCAAATGCTTTAAGGCAAATAGTTGCCATAGCATTTACCATCAGGCACGACGTGCCTGTTAAATATTTCTGAGGGTTATAGCAGCAAACTTTGCCGCGGTAAAATAGGAATAAGTAAGTAGCTCATGTGGCCGCAGCGCATGCGTTCCATGTAATATGATAATGCAAGAAGAAATATCGTTGTGTGTGCATTAAATTGACTGTCATACGTCGAGTTTGCGTTAATCGCAAGGCAAATCGATTTATAATATTATACGTAATATACATTAATTCGCTGCATAATCCTGTACGCGACTTACTTTTTTTTTTTTAAACGTTACTTTTTAACGATGCTATTATTTAACGGAAGAATAGAGCGCAAATCTATCGGGGAATTAAGTCGTTCTAATCGATATCAGAATACAATTTGCAAAACTTACGCTACTTAAAAGTATCAGTTGATTCATAATAAACGAAGCCCATAATGTTGGAAAAAAAAAGGGCTCTAATATTCAGAACGAAGAAAAAAGTGTACTGGAAGATTAAAAAATTCTTTATTGAACGAGCGACTTTGTCCATGCAGAACTTTTTAATCAAATTTGCTCGATATTAACTTCCGTTCGGCTTAGCTCAGGGAAAGTCATTCAATCACAACCATTCGAGTTATACTTTCCGCCACGTTCCCTTTCACCATTTTTCGATTTCTCGGCATGTATCCATGCGAAATTTGACGGTATTGAAAAAATTCCAAAATTTAATTCATATGTAAGGGCATACAGTTTTATTTTTCAAGTTGATATTATTAATGATTTCATACATGTAAATAATTTCCTAAATTTTAACTGTCCCTCATTCTTTTAAGTCTGACTTAATCTTTTATTTTTTGGATTTCTTGCTCGTTACTTTCGACAAATTGTTACGTCTGGCATTATTAAGGGTGGAAAGTAATAGAGGTTTGCGGGCTATAGACATTTACAAACCGCTGTGGCGAGAGAGTATGGCGTTGTACGCGGCGGATTCGCCTTCTCGTAAAGAGGGGCTACGTTTAAAAATACCATCGTAATTACCAAACGTTTTGTCTCGGTGTCCTGGGAGTTTAAAAACAGAACCATAAATTTATCTACTAATCCTGCAATATTCCGGTGTGCAGGAATCTTTTCGTAAAATCGCACGGGTGAATTTAAAGGTGAATAAGTCGCATAGGAGGACAGATAATGCGATTAAAAACGATTGTTACGTATGTGAATTATTAGTAATATTTTAAGAGAGGAAACGTTTATGATGTTTTCGCAAATGATAAATAAATTACAGGTGCAAGCACATTTTATTAAGGATAATCTTGATAGCACAGGAAACTCGAAGATATTTAATATATTTGGTTTGCACGATAATAATAAATCACAAACTTTGCGTTTAAGATTTAGCTTCGTATCTTTACTTATGCTTCGATAAAAATATTTGTTACATATTTGTTGTGTACGGGTAATAAAGAAATCAGAAATCTACTCTATTTTTATCTTTCTCTTTATCTTCCTCTTTCTCTTTTTATTTCTCTCATGACTATGTCATCTTTTAGTATGTTACGTAACAGTATTGCTCTCTTTTCGATTTCACATGCACGTCCAGTGGAGAAGTCTTGTCGTGAAGAGGATGGAAATCAAGCTAGTGGAATATTATGCCGTCGCCAGCTCCGGATTGATCTTTTTCTTCGAAAAGAATTTCCATAAAGAATATATTGTAGTTTTCGTTTGTATTCGACTTGAAATCTCAAATACGTCCATAAGCATGTGCATGTGTTTTCATAGTGAGCGAACTGTGAATCGAGCTTGCACGACATTGTCTTATCCTATTTCCACTGTCTCGCTTTTTGCTATCTGTATACTGCGCGCTTGAATATCGAGCTTTATGTTTCACACGATTTCATTCTGCATGCGTGACTTTTTAATCAAGGAGAAAATTATTTAATTATTTCATACTTGGCTAGAATATAAATCATAAATTTTAATGTTGTAATTGTTATAGTTTATATGTATATATTCACGTTTATTTTTTTAAATTATCTTACAAATACAAAATCTTAATACAAAATTTTAATTTGAAGCTTAGCTATTTCATATAATTGATAATATCGCAAAAAGAAAATGTAATATTTATAATTACGAAAGAATCGAATATTCAATCATGTAATAACTTTGTATCAGTATGCACAGAGTATTAACAGATTGTTCTTATGCACACATCTAAATCAAACAACTCAAGCGACAAAGACTTTTCAGAAATTCAGATCGTTTTTGCGAGGAACATTCCTAGAATATATCGTTAACTCGAATAGAACGTGCTTCGAATTTTCTAGTTTGCCGCAGTACGGATCTCCGCCTATGCACGCATACGTGATTTTTATGAGAAGGCTCGCAGAATAGAGTTTTACTTATCTATGTTGCGCGTCTCGCATACGTCTTGCATCTCAATCTTTTTCGCGATCAACGTCCCATATCTGATGACAATAAATTGTAACGATAAAAAAATAACGCTCGCTAGTAACAAAAAAAAAGAGCAGGAAGTAAGCTAACATAATTAGATCGATGAAGTTCAGCCGTAGAAAAAAAAATTGCTCTCACGAAGAAAGTTTCATGCGGTTTCTTGCCGAGTGTTAGGAAAACAAGAAAGATTAAAGCAGCGGGGCCGTTCCCCGAGCGTGTTAAGCGGTACTTTAGAAACGCGAGTAACTTACGTTTTGCGTCACTCTGCTCGCCACGGTTGCCAGGAGAGATGAAGATCGTTATTAATGCACGCGTTCAGTTCCCAAGAAATCCCACGAAACTATCGGGCTGCGGACGAGCGTGGCGGCTAACAAAGCAAATCTCGTATAAACTCCAATCTCATTAGCATAACGTACTGCTAACTGGTTACCTTACATGCGCACGCCCGCTGCTGAATCCGGCGGTATTGTTAACGAGGGCTTGTCCCGACACTTGTCAACGCGAATTGCTGCGTTATTGCTAATGAAATTCGGCGGTAGGCGATAGCTCAGTACAAAGTTCGTTGCATTCAATGATATAATATATTGTCGCGCGTTGACACGCGGTACGTGTTCACGGTAGTGAATTCTCTCTCTTTTTACTGAATGAAAAATATCTGCCTCATCGGTATTTTGTTTCATAAACCATCATACAATATAATATTGACTTGTGCTATGATCTGTATAACTTTTATCAAGCACACTTATTTGAAGCTAATCTAACACGTATGTATATACGTCATTTGAAACTGAATTAATAATATAACACATTTAAAATTGAATATAGCAAACACCAAGCTGGAATTATTAATGAGTGCAGAAGTTTAACCAAATTATTACGCTAGCATTAATCCATTAATTTGCTGTAGGATTGAACGAACCAAAAATCGATTCGTTATTTTTAAATTAAATAATGATATGTTATAAATAAGGATGTACGTATATATAAAAATCATATATATATATATATATATATATATATATATATATATATATATATGTATAGAAAGAATTGTGTGTTGTAACTCGACGTGGGTTTTGTTCAAGATTTACACTGACTGCTGCGATGTGAACGCAAACAATTGTAGCAAAGTTTTGCGTTTTTTACCGTTTCGATGCGTTTTGACGCCGATAATTGCTTGAACTTATCGTATAAATAAAGCGGATGACGGTGTTTGCGTGTATAAATATATGTGCGTACATAAAAGTGTTATTCGTTTTGTCACTTATTGTTAGTCCATCGTGCACGACCGCAACATTGTGTGTAAAGATAGTCTTTTGAAATAGAGCATTACATATCGTGACACGAACGAGAATTCTCGCAACATAACATCATCTTTATGTCGATCATTATGTCGAAATGCATGTCGGGGAACATATAGAAAATCGGAGATACATAAATTTCTTGAGCCGGCGCGATAAAGTCTTGTGTTTTATTTTATCTCCGTAATATATTACCCTATCGACTAGTGAGGTCCACACCGTTATTTAATAGATGGAAAACGACGTTACAATCTTTTGTTTTCGCGGGTAAAAGATTTTACGGCACTAAAGCACCGGTCTTACCCATGCCATTACCAAACCCCTGAGAACAGCTGTTAGAACAAACACATAGAGCCCGTCGCATTTTAATCTATGTACATGTCTACGTCTCCACTTTCTGCCTTTAATGGACCGGTCTGAGAGACCAGTTAGATCTGTCGGAAAATTATGAAAATCAGTAACGAGATAAATACGAAATGTTAGCTTCAAATTTAATAACGCTAATGCTTTTCACAAACATAAAAATTTCAGTCAGCCGAGATTTTTAATTTTAAATACATTATTAATTTCTTATTAAAAACAAGACACATCGTGTTCGAAAAATTAAAAAAATAAATAATATCCAGAGGTTAATTTGTGACAGAGAGATGTTTAAAAATTTTAACAGATAAAGAAACTTGACGCCTTCTGCATCAGTCTATTTTTGCTGTGAAAATTTAAACTAGTTTGATTCATTATTTTAGATTAAATATACAAAATATGGAACATACGTTAATAAAAAGATTGTTCTAGTATAATAAAATACGTATTTATTACTCCATTAATCGGATATTATCCAAGTTCGGTTATTAAGTAGATAGAGTCAGCGAGCCATTGGTCACCGTTCGTGTGTACCTTGCAATGGAATGCATAATACCGTTATACGTTGAAGCTTCGCGAATTGTTTGCCTGCAATTAATGCAGTGCCAATAATTGCTCCACAAGCATCACATTGCATGGCACACATTCTCGCTGCGTGTCAACGAGTTTTATGTGTGCGAAAGTCATTAAGAATAATCGAGAAATTGTCCATTTAAGGACAATTGCTTGCACCTAAAATAAATTGCGTCAAAATTGCAGATACATTTATTAAGTAGAGATTATTTATTCTCTTATATTCGGTGAGTCAGAAAACAAAAATGGTAGAATCGTTCAAAAGAAATAAGAAAAAAGAAGTAAAATAAAGATTGATTTGTTTTTGAAGAATCTAAGGAAAGATATATGAGACGGTAAGCGCAGATATCTGTGCGGCATAATATATTTCAGACATAATATTTCCTGTGTTTAAAAAACAGTTTGTACCAAATCTGCACTTAAGTTTTTTTCAGCCAAATATCTATTATGAACTGTAGAAATAAGAATCTTTCAACCGAGCATGAGCGAATTTTAATAAACGCGATAAAGATACGCAATGTGATGAAAAGTTTTTCTCGACTTTCATGCAGCTTCAATTTCGATAGCGTCATGCAAGAGACAGATCTCGTCAAAGTTTTACAGATGATTTTACGCGATTGTCGCGATGTAGCAATTTTAAAAAGCGCGATAAAGTTACATTACAATTTCGTCATTCCTATGCACCCGCGGAAATACACAGTCCTCTTTAGCGAATGGAATTTTTCAGTGCGGAACAGAGCTTCTTCTTTTCAGTGTCCATAAATTTCATTTGCTGGACATTTCTTATTGGTTTTCGTGGTTTTAACCACCCGAACATGTACAGTCCGTTGGAAGCATAGGCCGGAAATGGAAAAACAAACGTTCGCGTCGTTCGCGTCCTGAGAAACGGCATGTAACCGCGTTTAAACTTTTTGGAACGAAAAAGAAGACCCCGCGTGAATTCACGGGCACACGTACGATGCACCTTGGGAGTTGCGCCGCACTTTCACGTAATGGCGGCAATGTTTCTGTCAGTCGTGTCCAGAAACTCGAGATTTTAGAAGAGTAAAATGGCGAGCAAGCTTAGTGGGATGCAGTACTTTTTGAAGTTTAAAAGTTTGACATTGAGCAAAGATGAACTTTTTCAAGAAAATTGTCGTTGAAAATGACACTCTCTAATAATATGAAAATCATATATATTTTTTTTATTTATATCATCGATTTACCGAATATTTTCTTCATATTTTAATTTTTTAAGAGATTAAATTAATAATTAAACCGTGTAATATTTATTCTTATTAATAAATTTATTTTATAAATGTTTATTTAATTATATACATTTTATAATTATATTTATTTTATAAATAAATTTATTAATAAGAATATAAATTTTTAGATTAATTCAAGGATAAAACTTACTGTGGCTTATTTAGATATTTATGATTGCTTGTGCAATCATATTCTTTGAATAATCTTCTCTGAAAAGTTCTTTGAGTCATAACAGCACTGTAATTTGTACAATTTCAGGTTGTTTAATTAACAATCTGTTTTAAATTTTAACATTAATATTAATATACGTAATTAATAATTTGCTTTTTAAATAATAATTTAATATTATATATTAATTCATGTAATATGCGATATATAGTAATATACAATAATATCAACTCGTAAAAGAAAATTGTCTTTTTTCATTTTGACGGTTTTATTTTTAATAGCGCACCGCAGTGAACAAAACAAATAGCGTCGCGTATGCTAGCGATTCTACGCAACCACAATTTCACGTTTTCTCTATGACCTACACCTCTTGCTGCTTTTCAAGGACTCACATTCAACTCCTCTTGCACCTTTGTAATCGTATATCTTCACATATGTGCATGTAATTGGAGTTTCGGTAAACGTTTGTGTAATCAGAGTTGCCGTTTCGCGGTGACAGAAGAGCGAAATACGAAGGTCGAAGAATATCCGAAAATGAAGGACGAAGGGTATTTCTTTCTTCCTTTTGCTTCGTTTTAATTTTGACACGGTCTTCATTTGCGCGTATCGATCGACGTATCAGGTCTCGCCTCCCGCCGCGGTCTCATTTCGTTGATTTATATTGTAGAATACGGCTACGAAGGTGATCGAATAGTTCCGCACATAAAACCATTCCGCGACAGCATTCTCGCACTCGCGCAATAATACGCTTCGCCGGTATTTATATCCTCTCATCAATCTCTGTCCCGGCACAGAAATCCTGTAGCACAGCCAAAATATGACCGGAACGCGGCCGCCACTTTATTTTCATCCAAATATTTGCATATATGTTTCTCAGACATGGTAATCATGTAAGAATGAAAGTTAATGACTCCGATGTCGTGTGAAAGGTCCTATGAAAGGTACGCTCAAGCCCCCTTGATGAAATGTGAAATTCACTTCTATATCAACTGCCTCATTCGCGCCGCGCGAATATGCGCATTACTATTCATGTTTAATTTAATACCCCCCAAGAGAGCATAACATGATTTAATATTATGTTATTCCCGGATTAGTGAAAGAAGCCGATTTCTCTTAACCAAAGTACGATTATACGTCGTCTGTTTTTCCGTCAGCTTTACATCACTAATAAAACCATTTTCCTGCGCAAAATAGAGATGAGGACGGCCAAGTGCAGAAAATGAAGATAACTGCGAAGAGAAGCAGGAACGATGAGGAAAATTCGAATAGTACGATTTTACCCCGGACTTATAATTCCGATCCCATTAGGGTCGAGGAAGATGCTAAGTACGATTGATTACTGAAGTATGGGTAAGGTTCGATATAGAAAAATCCCTCGAGAAAAGTCTGCCGAGGAACTTTTAACTGATTTCTCGAGGAAGAAGCAGTGAGCAACTTCCGCTCCTTTCACGCTGGAAATATAATTGACATTTTAAAGACAATTTTAAAGAAACGATTAACAAAATTATTGAATTTCATTAAATGGCACAGTAAAGGAGAGATGGATCGAGCGACGAGAGATTAAATGAGATCTTTTTGCTGACATTTTAATGTCAAATCTGCTTGTCTCCTACTCCTAATGTTCTCATGAACAACTATTTTATTATTTTACATTCTAAAAATCCGAAAAGCATAAAGTAAACTTTTTAGCAACTGTTTTTCTCACAGATTCAATATTTATATTCATCAGATTCAACATTATTCATATCTACATAAATAACGAAAAACTATCAAACTATTTGCATGCGTATGCATGCAATACACGTAGTAACACTTGCGTGACCCGATCCGGAAATCGCACTGAAATTCAGTCACGTTGTCAGAGATTGCCGGGGTGGTATTAGCCGGTGTTAGATTTCAGTCTCGTCTAATCCGTGACTGATGGCTTACGGGTTTGCGCGTCGAGAACTTTATGGCAACGTGGCTTCAGAATGTTCAATGAACCTACGTATCGTGCAAAAATCACCCGAATATACTCCACATCTTACGAAAAATCTGTCATGTGTTTCGTGGTTAATTCGGAGGTTAAATATCCGATTAACATCTGACATATTCGGACATTTATGAACAAACTTCTAGTCTAAATAAATTATATTTAGGACTTTGTATAACAAAATTTACTCTGTTATTCATAATATATTATGACACTGCTCAGTTATTGAAAATGGAGTTGGGAGGATAATATAATGACGCTGAATAATGAAAATTGACGTGTGCGTGTGCCATATTGCAAACCAAAATTAACGGTTTGTACTAACGTTTTAACAAAGGAAATCCTCATTGGAAATAATTACTTTTCATGTATATCATACTTTGAAAGATTCTACTTGTTCAACACTCTATGTTACCTATAATTAATATATTAATAATCACGATATGTGTCATAAAATATGGTTTTATCTAAGATACTCTTTTACAAATAATTGAAGAGATTGCTGCCAAAGAACTTATTATAAACATTACTAAATAACGGCCAAAGTTCTATTCCGTAATAGAACGATAAAGCTGTAAAAAGAGTGAAATATTCAGAACTTTACTTTCGCGATTTGTTGAACAGTTAAACGTCGCAATGTTCGAATTCCGTCGCACTCTCACGAAATTCTCCGGAAGTCCAATCGAAAAGTTCCGTCGCCAAGTAAGAAATCAATTAGAGGAAACATGGCGCCAAGCAATCGTACAATGAACGTCTTGCCGCCGTTAATTCTTGCCGTTTCTCTCTTTCCTCTCTCAATCCGGCCCATTATAAAACTTCTTCGCCTGTATCGTCAAAATGAAAATGTCTTTGAGTGGTTACTGTTAGGGATTGCTTGACCTCGTCCTTGCATCTCGCCTCTCTCTTCTCTTGTTTCGCGTGTCCACGTGCAGACTCAATAAAGACTTTATCGGGTTTATATCTCTTTCCACGAGACAATATTTTGTTGTTGAGAAGAAAGAAAACAACGGAATATAGATGGTCTCATTTCAAGATGTGTCCAAACGATTTTAACCACTACTCTTGGAATTGTCGATATTTGTCAAGAAAACGCGGTACACTTTTAATTTCAGTTCCGGAAAACTCTCTTGCTATATTTTTTTATATATTATGATATATTATCGAGAGAAAGAGTTGCTTAAGGCTATTTGAAGTATTCTGTGTGTGAATTGAAAGATAATATGTAATCCAAACCAGTATACACAAGTTTCAATTTACATAAATTTTATACAAGTATAGATGCGTGGCAAATATTTATCAGTTATCGTATACTTGGTCCATATAGCGAAATATATTTTCGTGGTACTTAATCATTAGAAGAATAATATTTTTTTTTGTAAAGTATTTTCATTTAACGGGAAACATTGAGAAAAGCCGCAAACTAGAATCAATGCCACTTCGTGTTTTATTTGTAATTAAGTTGGAAATTCTAATCCCCCAAAGCGCATTGTAATCCACTTAGCGCTGTCGCAGCGAAAACTCGACATGTCCTGAGCAATCCAATCCAAAATTCAGACACCCGGCGAGTCGTGTCGGCATCGCCGAAACTCTCTGATATTTAAATCCCGAGATGTTATTTCATCAGCGTTCTGCAAGGCATCCACATCGCCGAGCGCTAACGAGATTTCTCAGTTGCTCGAATTTTCAAGTAACGCGGCTTGCTTTTGAGAGGAGTACACGTCGCCTTACTATTCGACAGGGCATCGTTGAAAGTCCTCCCAGGAGCCTATTTCGGCAACAGCAATGGAATCTCTTTGATCCTGTAGGCGGAACGTCCATCAACAGGTGTACGAGTCGGCGGCGAAGATATAGAAGCCGTTTCTCTCTACCTCTTTCTCTTTTACCCTCTCTTCTATCTTCCTTCCTCTTCCGAGCATTGTCTTGTTCCTCTACTGAGCATAGGGAAATTCACATAGGGACGGTTATATGCTATTTTTAACACTGGTACGAGAAAACAATGGACGTATCTGGCTGACGGTCCCCTCCGGCCGTGGCCGGACGTGCTGGTTACAGCGGTTTCCCTTTACTCTCCAAAATGCGATGCCTTTGATGATGGTCGCTGGGTGTTACGGCCGCGTATCGATTCCCGTGAGACATCGTTTTGGAAGCTGGACAGACGCGCGTTAGCTATGGTGCCACTGGCCGTCAGCTGGACCAACCTCTTTAACCTCTTGGTATCTCTGGCGATTACTCTCTCGATGAAATTCCATATAATTGCACCGCCTAAAAGCAATCCGCTTTTCAGAATTGAAACATTATGAGAGTGATTATCTCGCGCTGTTAGGTGAGTTAAGTTCTTTCCGAAGGAAAATACAATATTCAATTTACACGAGAATACATTTTAAAACTATTTCTATAACAGTCACCAAACATCAATATTCAGTATTCGATTCACATCATTCAATTATATATAGGTATTATATATTTGAAAGAATAATAAAAGTTTCGGCTGTCTAATTTAATTGAAAAATCGATATTTAATACTCGTATATTTATAATACTTTAAATATTTCAGAGTATTGATTACTGCGTCCGTTGAACACTACATGTGAAAAAAATTATTATTTACGAAATTAGATACATGGAAAAAAAATATTTTTTTCACACATCTAATTTCGCTAAAACGCCGAAATAATTTTTTTCGAAAATATGAGAAAATCCTTGTTGCAAAAATACACTTGAATTTAAATTCAAATTTCCCAACGTGACTTTGTCACACAGTCATTTTGCTCGCGACTGTATAATTAATTGTATAGCCAAGGCTATGCACACTTAGTCGTTTATAACTGCCACGTTAGCTGGTGCGGCATTTCACGACATTTCGCGAGATGCTGCTAGGCATTTTACAACGTTGAGCTCCCGAGTTCATATTATTATTTTATCTTGCGAGCTTAGCTGGTTATCTCTCGCCGAAGTTTGGGGATTCTAACTAGGCGATTGCACAGTATATAGGTCGAATGCTCTCGTGTATCATAACTTATAGTATCATTACGTCTTAATATTGCCTCCATGATTGCTCTCCACGCGTTTGGACGATAGTGCAGTGCTATTACTCTTAATTGCGGGAAAGTAGGTTGTTACAACGTAGGTTTGATATTCGTTCTCTCTTTCCGCTTTTCCGAAACACAATCCTCACCATGCTCTTGATGATGGACGAGGATCTGACAGAAGTATCGATTTTCATGGGATGTAAAAACGGACTAATGTACAGCAGTCGCAAAAACGCTTCTGATTCGAAACTTTATACATAAATCAGATATATCCGATCGACGAACTGAGGAAAGGAAACTTTGAGACACGTTGCTATCTATACATACTATTTAATCGAAAGGATAAAGTGAGGAACAAATCTTTTGGTTAAGAATATAAAGTTCAGATATGTTTATTATTAATACTTTTTGAAATTAATAAATTAGAAATAACAATCTTTTACTTGAATCCTACAATTAGGAGTTTATTAAACTTTTAAAAAGATCAAATAAGAAAGCTTCTAGTTTATTTCCATATGCTTAATGATAGTGCTTCTCACGCCATTATTTAGGCTTACAGTCTTCTTTGAAATTATATTAAGAGAGCTTTCAAGTACTATCTTAATTATTGCAATTGTGGAAATATATAGCGTCACATTTTCAGCTGCATTCTAAGCAACTTAATTAAATGTACCACCAACGTTAGCGTAAGTATAGGTACAATCATAATGTAACGAGCGAAATTCATACAATTCTCACGCTTCCCCACAATCTTCAACTTTCCTCGAAGGACCCTTGTGCGGCGCAAACTGTGAGCTGAGCATTTCGGCGTGGCAAGATTTATGAAACATAAGCGATTTTCTCTAAAATACTTGGAAACGCGAATGGCGTACGTGCTTTTCGTTACATAATGTCGATTGATCTATCTTTTGATTCCGATCCTACTTATCTTACATCCGATTCTTTTTAACATGTATTCCACTCATTATCTTGGACAAAGAATATTTCTCGCAAATATAAATATAAATATATCTTCGACGTATGATTCTCTTTCGTTTTGGAAAAATTACTTTCTAATTAGAAACTTTATAACATAATTCGTATCGAAAATCGGAAATCATGAATTACATACTATAAATTCACGGGTCCCTTTCTTCCATTTAAATGTATCAGTAGTCGCCGGATGGGAATTTAGAGCGGAGTGGGGAATACCTCATCGATCCCTAGGGGCATTCCTTTCTCACAAAATCTGCGATCTGGCAAGTTCATTTCCTGGGCTTAGCTTGCAGCGCGGATGATTGATCAAGTTCAGATTACAGTTTAATGGTAGAGCGTCGGATTGATACATCGCAACTGGAGAATATAATGAGTGGGTATCGATAACATTTACTTAGACGTCTAGAGCGTACCCGATTTACGAGTAGGGTCTTCCGATCTATTATTCGCAGCTGTTAAAGTATTTTTTTTCCCCCAACAAATTAGAATGCAAAAATCCAGTTTATAACCTTTAACACATAAAAAAATCTTCTTGCGCTCAATAAAATACAAAAGCTTTTATTTGATTAATTAATGGATTATTAGCCAGTCTTCAAATTCAATCCCTAATACGGTCTAAACGTATTTCCTGCTCACGCGAAATGACAATCGGCAAATCCCGCGATAAACTGATAATATAACACTTGAAAGTAGGGGCTATATATCATACGTATAAAGCGATTTCCGGCTGCTTTTTCAAGAGGCAATCTTGGAACCCTTCCGAATTTCAATACCAAAGGCTTCCTTCTCGTAGGATGCATCCGTGACCTGAGGCCCAGAATGCGAGAACGTCTCTGATTAGATCAATGCCTACGTCAATTCTTATGCTTACTCGACATTTCGTTCGCTCGCGCGAGAACTTTTTTCGCACGAAAATCCTAACTTTTGAAGATATTGCTATGATACTTGAAAGAACACTTCTCCGCTTGAAGTCTTCCACAATCGAGTATGAAATATACTATATAGAATAAGCGTGTTATTGATTACAATACAATCTCATACATTTGTGGATAATCAAAGTACAAAGTACATTCGTAAGAAAAACTGCCTTTTTTCTTTATAGTCACAAACGTTAT
Organism: Tetramorium alpestre; assembly: GCA_021460005.1. Taxonomy (NCBI): domain Eukaryota; kingdom Metazoa; phylum Arthropoda; class Insecta; order Hymenoptera; family Formicidae; genus Tetramorium; species Tetramorium alpestre. Next base: position 753,939 of record JAJVSH010000004.1, read on the forward strand.
GAATGCGCGTGCATCACGTACAACTTATTGATATTTTGGATACATCCCAAAAATAATTTATAATAATTCTGAACAAATATTATTTTTTCAGAATAATCGATACAAACTTAACTTGTCGACGGATTTTCATTTATTTGCCATTATTGCGCGTAATTTTGCGAAAGGTACGACTGAACGGAGGAAATGATTTACCTAATAGAGTATTTGCACGGTCATTGGCTTAAGCTGTCGCCTCTAACGCGCGTGCTTTGTCCTTTGAGGGTCAGAAGTTTCCTGAACATTTTCTCTCGGTTCTACTTGGTGTCCATTCATCACTCCGGGCAAATTTAGGGAGAGAGAAATGCGAGGGATAGATATAAATCTATCCTTCATCTAAATGCGTGATGCGTATCTTAAAAGTTAATGGAACTGCGTTTATTATTTAGAATTTTGTCGTCTATATCATCTTTTTAGAAAGAAACTCAAATAGCGATAGAAATTCAATTATATTTAATTCTTAAAAGATAACATGTATTTTATTATAAAGATCAATGATGCAAAAGGGTACATATAATTATACGATATTATTGTAAAATAAGGCACTAACAGAAGGAAGGATAAGAAGAAGAATAAAAGTTTATATGTGACTAATTTTGACTTGAACGAAAAAAAATCTCTCAAAATTTCTCAAAATTAATTTTATTTCTCGTAAATATTCATAATAAAGAGCTTTTTTGTATTGTAATTCATAATGGTACGGCTATCTAACTACATGTATGCATTGTAGAAAAAGTGATAAAAATGGACGTAACATTTATATCGAATAAATGGAAACAGCTGAAACAAATTGGCTGTTGCGAAACATTTCGTTAAAATCCCTCATCCAAAGCGCAACACGATTTTTCCATTCGATAAAGCCGCAATAATCGAAATTCTGCTGCGTAAAGTTACATCGATTGTCGAACATTCGCTGAGAGGCTCGCAGCAGCCCTGCGGCGATTTATCATTTACCAACCGCGTAAATAGTGCCTGATGAAAAACTATGCCTGAGGTGGACGTTTCGCACACACGTACACACACACACACACACACACACACACACACACACACACACACACACACACACACACACACACACACACACACACACACACACAC
>JAJVSH010000004.1:755159-821417 GCA_021460005.1 Tetramorium alpestre
CACACACACACACACACACACACACACACACACACACACACACACACACACACACACACACACACACACACACACACACACACACACACACACACGTACGTGAACGCGTATCCCAGTCAGACGTTTTGCACAGTCATTTTGCACTTTCTGCAATTGCGCGGGAGTTTCATTTAATGAAAATTATTTGTTTCGCAACAATGTACAGTCAGAAGTTTATGATTTTGACTGTGTAGAAAGTACAAAGCTTGAATTATGACATTACGATATTAAATAATAGTTTGCAAGAGCGCTTATTATCAGGTAATATGACTGCCAGTAGAACAACTGCTTTTTACTATAATCATTATAATGAAAATACATAACTGTCGAAGCGCATTCCTATCTATATTACAAAAAAAATGTTAATATATATTTGTACAAGTATAAACGGCAATACGGCAGATTGCCAGCGCGGCAGGTGAGTTAAAATGCAGTCCTATAAAACTGATTTTATCACACATACAACTGTAATTTGCATCATCCTGCGCGTATAATAACGGTATTGTATATTTTATTGATTAAACAATAAACACTTAATCACGTTCCCCCAAAACGGCTGTTTCGAGCAACGCCGTCTTTATAGAACGCAAAATTTAATGTATTGTAGATACGTAATCTGTGCCTTATGCTGCGCCGTAACAATAGTCATGCTTCAAGATCGATATCGGGAGCTCCTTTCAGCTAACCGCAATGTAGAATTTACGACGCACTAAAATTACTCTGAACCTTCCGTTCTTTCGCGGCATACAAATGATTAAGATTCGGTGGTGGACATCATTAGGGCACTGTCAGCTGTGAAGGCCCTCGACCCTTTGTCGAGTGGGAAAAAAGAGAGGAAAAAAGAGAAGGGGAGGCAAATCAAAAAACGAAAGCCCGGACCGTCCGCGGTCGAAAGGTCGGAGAGACAATCAGAAAGGAAGAAAAGCAGACGCGGGAAGAGCAAACAGCAGTTTGGAAGTAGGGCGCATATTTTTACAGGAATATTGTCTCGACTTAAACGAAAATTCTCAAGAAAGTAGCAAACAGCCGGCATTTTTGGTCGATCGTACGTAGCGAAGAAAATCATAAAAAGGGATGGTACTTAACCGTACGGGATTTAGTTGAAACTCGACTATATTTACCAACGGAATGTAAAACTTGAAAAAAAGTGGTCTCGCATTTGTGTACTTCGATATATGCCGTTGCAAAAAATTATAAATTATTAATAAAGAATCTACGTTACCTCTCTGTGTGTGTCGGCATATATTATAAGTTGGATATATTATGGAGCGGTACAAATTTTTGTTAAATTTCGCATTTCCGTCACATTGCCGCATAGATTTGCTGTTTTGAACGAATTGTGACGAATCGTTATGTATTACAGTGATAAACGGGCAGATGAGCAGCAGGTCGAGCAAACGAGCTTGATGCTGCGGCTCGAAAATCGGAACGCGTATATCTGCGAGCTCATAAATCTGGGGAGGACATTTAATCGGGAAACGATTGATCCTTTTTATCGCGTTCTAAGTATAGCTTCCTCTTGTGCCATCGAGACATGAGATGGTATTCCTGCAAAAGGATCGCGATTTAAAATCAAGGAATATACGTTTTATTTTTACAAACGTAAATCTAAAGAGCGGATTAGCGAAGAAATATCTTATATCTGGCAAACAATGATTTTATTGCGAAAAAATAATGCAACTAAAGAATGGCTGAAGATTTTCAACCTTGGAAAATTGACGAGTAATCTCTAACTTTTATTTGTTGATTTACTTTCGATTCCTATATGATACTTTCTCGCAAGCGCCAGAATCAGTCGCGATGTACATGTATAGGTAAAGCGCAGGCATGTGCATTCCCAATAGACATCGCCACTTCGTTAACAAGTTACCCATCGGCAACCTCTCGCGCATCAGACCCAATCGCGGTCCGATGCAGATTATGCTCGGCCGCAATCTAACGGACCGAATGTACGCTACTGCGGAAACGTCGATATTTACAGCGGCAACTCGTAATTCGAGGGAGAGGCGTTACGCATACATCATGGTGGCGTAAAAGTGCCTCGCGCGATCGCTCCAAGCAATCCCGTGTGCACGTGCAAAGGTCGAGATAACGGTATCGGCCCGAACGTTCAGCGCGAGTTTTCCGAGTGTCTCGACACTGGATATTTTGGCCATCCTCCAGACTGCGGTAATGATGAGTCGACCGCGCCGTCCATTGCCTGGAACTGGGTCAGAGTACGCGAGTACCGAAATATATCGTCGACGTAACTAATTTCACGTTCCGCCTCTGCCAGCTCGCCGCACTTATCGCTCGTTTTCCGATACATCGGATCGCACATCCGTAACGCTTACGAATCAATTTGCACACGGGGTGAATTAATAAACACCAGATATTCCCGGGTGGATAAGCAGCAAAAATGCATTCTAAATAAACAGTCGCGAGCACGCAGCGATAATTCTCTGAAATGTAGATTAAAATAGGAGAATAATAAAGAAAAAGAAAAGAACAAAGGATTCGATAAATGGTCAATTTTCATTAATCAAAATGAATCGAAGTTTACGACTTTATTGCTTGAATTTCTTAGTTTCGCGCAACATTAATTTAAAAATATCAAGTTGCATATGTATATCTTATCAAATATCTTATCAAAATAAAAGAAACAGTTGAAAGAAAAATTAAACATTCTAATATTTAAAAAACGTAACTATATTTTTTCAAACTGATTAACGTAACATATTTGATTTTAAGTAACGCAAGTTTTGATATTTCGCATTTAAATACATTGCAATTTGAATAAAAAAATATAAATTTTTTATCGGCAAAAATTAGAACATTAAGAAAAGAAACAATATTTATTTGCAGCTCGTGACGGCTCAATGCTGTATGTAATTTTTTAGAATTATCTCGCGACCAATTTGGCGGTTTGGACGGAATTTAGGGTAACCACACATATTGGCGTATGTTCTCGCTAATAGCAAGCGTATAAAGCATGTACAATGCATATATATCTGTACATACCAATGTCTACATAGCTGTACCTAATAACAGGGGCCAGGAAAAATTTCAGGTATCCCGGAGAAACATTCATACCACACGTCCACATACGAATTTCCCGGCATTACGTAACGGCACGGATACTCGGAGTCTTGTAGTTATACTAAATTCAGCCTAGAACAGATGCTTAGTCGACGCTCGTGCAAAATTCATTCTCATTTCCTTCACTCTAATTAATGCATCTGTGCACAATCATCTTAGAAAGTGCTCATGAAATCGTAAGATAATTTATCATAATTTTGTTAAAGAGCTTTTTATATACATATACAACGAATGAAATACGATAAAGTCGAATTATGAGGGGATAAATTAAATATGGTACAACACCACATATGATATAAAAATCTATATTCCTCTTATTATCTACATAGTAATTTAAAAGTTATGTGAAAAATCTGAGCGATATGTTGCGAGTGATTTAAGAATAATCAATTTTCTTATAATTTAATACCTTTGGCAGTCAATTTAACAGAAGAGCATCCACGAGCGTTCAATATTGCTGCAAGAGTAAGGCTGCCTTGCACGGAAATATAGCGTGACCTATTTGCTCCACTACTTTCCCGCAGTATCGTTCTCCCGCTGATCGAAGTTTCTATATAAGAAACGATCTCGGACTGAAAAACTCGATTCTATAACGAACTGACTTTCTGCCACTTAGGAAACATATAAGGATGAAGTTGCTCGCTGAAACGTACTCGGCAAAGCAGGCCACCTTTCCTCGGACGTTTCTTTTATTTTTTTGGCGTCTCTGTCGTCTGTCGCGCACGGGTGTTAGAAGAAACCTCGGTATTTTCTACGATTTTCCCATTTCAGCCTGTGCCATCGACCAGCCCACCACGTGATTTTCAAGTCCTTTGATCCTGCCTCGGCTTGACGTGGTTTCCGGGTTGCCTCTGCTCGCACCTTGCTCTTTTCGCGAATTCTCTCTGGTCAGAACGTCATCGCGTCGTACTTTTCGAGTTTCAGCGTTTTACCGAGCAGCGATCTAATCTCCTTTTCTTGCTCTCTCTCTCTCTCTCTCTCTCTCTCTCTCTCTCTCTCTCTCTCTCTCTCTCTCTCTCTCTCTCTCTCTTTCTCGTCTTCTCTCCATCTTTCTCTTTGCAAATATACAGCGTAAATACTCCTTCGTAATTGCAATGTTATCAGATTTCAAACACAAATGCCTGTAAAATTGCTTGCAATTCTCTCTCGGCTATTGTTTTTTCGAGCAATTCAAGATCGGATAAGTTTGATTAGAGGACTTTGCTTTTCTTGATCGTTTTAGGCTTTAATAATCTTTCAGCTAAGTTACGTCTTAAATTAAAATTTCGTTAAAGTATAGTCTATCTCGAATTAATTAAGAGACATTATTTTGGTATTAAAATTAATTAGTTATTTACGTAAGCTGTTTATAATTTATCGGTTTAATATTTATTACATTTATTTTCCATATTGATCGCAAATGATGAATAGAAATTGCACATTCACTTATATGACAATATTATAAACTGTACGTTAATTCATAAAAAAATATAAAAGTAACTTTGTACCATGTTCGCATATATTAAAAATGATGCTAGCAAATTTGTAAATAAATGACCAACATCAAAGTGGAACAATATTTCAATGAAGCAATAGGCTTTTCATTCCGTGTATCGGACGCGTGCAGTTCACAAAAGTTTAATTTACTGTGACTGTTTAATTGCGTTTCCTTTTATTTTCATACAATTTATGCCCAATTTGAAAATGAATAAATTTCTTAATAATTACCTTCGATCACATATTTAAATTATAATAATTACATGAATTACAATTGTAATAATTATGTGATTTGACAGATCTAAAATTTTTATTGCTAAAAACTCGAGATCTTATTATAATCGCATAAAATAACATTTATTTTTACATTAAAAAATACTTTTTTATGTAACTATTTTATGTAACTTTTATTACATTTATACAAATAAAATTTTTATAAGTATTAACTTAAAAATTACATAGAACATGTAATAAAAATAGGAAATTCATGTTTTTATTAATTTTTCTGTCAATTCCTTTTTCAATAATTTAAATTCAATTGCTAAATAATGAAACTTATAAATTGTATAAAGGTTTAATTGATAAAAATATATATATAAAAAAATATATATACATATATATGTATATAATCTTACATACATAGTTTTATTTTTTATCATTTTTGAGTGAATTTTAATAGAAATTTTATTGAGTAATAAAATTAATGAGTAATATTTCATTATTCCATATAAATTCCACTATTACATATTTTATATTTTATATTTAAAAATTAATAAAATTTGTCTTGATCGTCTTGATAGCAAATGTCGGTATGATCTCAGACATTTCGCTGATCGTAAAGATATGTGATTAAAAACAGTTTTATCCCAAGAACAGTAATATTCCAAGATTTTTCTGATTTGGATTTAATTGAATTTTCAAAATAACCGCCATAAACTTCTGAAATGGCTAATAAAATCTATGCATTAAGTACGCACGTCTGTCTTTCACATCGTACTCGTAGAAATTCCATGCTTCTCGACAGTTGTTCTGGGGGATACAATCTCGCGTGCTTTCGTCAGCCGGCACAAAGCTATGTGCCAGAATTTACAATGTTAGAAGTGCTTTACAGAGGAAACTGAAATTATTTTCTTTGAACGCGTTTTCCTACTGTGAAGCACGTGCTTTAGACCTGCCGGCTCACATCGCAAAGCTCAAAATCGGCAATTGCACTTTCGTGAGCGTTTAACAATTGCAATTTTGACGGATACGGTATCGCTGTAAAGAGAAAACTTTTGCCTCGACTCGATACATTTATGCACGTATGTACAAGATCCGTTTAAAAAGTTGTCGAACTTTGTCTTTATAATTTTTTCAAGGTTTAACTTAACTTGTAGTCTTTCTCTCTCTCTCTCTCTCTGCTTCGAAATATATTCCTTCTTTGATATATTACTCCCAACGCACTCGCAGACTTTTTTTCTATTAAATAGTAATATATTATTGATGAGAAAAAGCTCGAAATAGCCATGTTGTTTAATTATCGCTAAATTTCTATCTATTATATAAATAACTCGTTTGTGTCTAAAAAGAGTCTAAATAAAAAAGTATGCTTTACAAAGTTGTGAGGTACAAGTAAAACATATGTTGAGATTACGTCTTCGTTTTGTGACTACAGCAAAACGTTACGTAGCGCGATTTTTATTTATTACCGCAAGAAAACCGAGGTATTTGTAACCAGAGATAGTGACGGAAGACAAACTCTTTATTCTTATTTTCATTCACCGACCTAATTCCCGGGTTTTCTCAAAAGCTCGTTCTCCGGTCTACCGCCGTGGTGGAAGCGTACCTCCGGTGTATCGTAATAGTAAGGCGCGGAAAGAGGTAAGTTGGATGAAAGCCGCCATCGGCTAATTAGGTATCCGTTATTGCTTAATATTCGCCGCGGAAAATCAAGAGCTGGAGAAGACTGAGATAAGAAGATTTAATAACCTCGCGGAGCAGCTGAAGAGCGTTCAAAGTATTGAAGTGCCTGAGCGTATCGCTCCGACAGGCGTGTCTATCGCATGCAACGCAAGCACAATGAAAGATATTACATTTTGACGATAAAGACCGAGCCCTTGCATTCCGCAGCGCGCAACGTACGTCTCGAGCTTTTAATATAAATATATAACTTAATCCCGTTACGCGTACTTTGTCTCGCGTACAAAGACACCCACAATGCTTAAAAATTCATATAACATTTAAATGTAATCCGCATATGTCCTCACGTGTGCGAGGACATCGCGTTTAAGCTTTTATGTAGGAGAACTCTCTCGAAAACTCTCTACAAACAGCAGCAGCCAGAGAAAATCCTGCTTGCTTATACTCTTTGCTTCCAAGTTTGGTTTTAGATTATGACCATGGAAAATGCGTGACTTAATAAACGCTGCTTTTGTAGTTTTATAATTATTTAGTACGGTACAAGAACTTTGTGGTTTCTGACGAGAAAATTCTAAATCATCCTCTATACATGAATAATCCCACTCATTTTTCATTTTAAGAGATGTTTTATTATGATTACTTTATATTAAGGTCCATTTCTGCCGGCAAAAATTTTAAAATAAAAATGTTAAAGCATGTATACATGTACAATTTCTTCCCGATGTGAATTCTTCAGATTTGTGACGGAATCTGGAAACATTAACGCGCATTTTACGAGCCACAAAATCTGGCAGCAAGTTTGGGGCAAAGGGCTCATTGTTAATTTGTCAAACTGAAACTCTCGGTCTAACTTGGCATGGGTGAAGTCAGGCCGGATGAAGGGACCAACTACCGCACATCTTACAGAAACTCTACGAAGAGCTTTATGCCGCGGTAACTGACGCTGCGGATGAAACGTGAGATTGGGTTTAATATGTATCTCGCAAAGTTACTCTGTTGCTCAGATGACTGTCGCAGTAATGCAATAATATAAAGCAATGTATATATAAAATTCGAGGTGCAAAGTATATACGAAACGCGGGAAAACTTTTCAAGCTGTAACTTGCAAGTCAAGATAACGCGTATACGATTGAGGTTTAAACTTGTGAAGAGCGTTTAGCGTGATACAACAGAAAACAATGATAAAATTATTCGTTACTCTTGAAAGCATTTTTCGATACAATTTAATCTAATAGTTATCCACTCTTAAAAAAGGCGTGTTAAATTCGGTACTCGAAAATCGTGTTGTCCCTTTTCCGCGATGGTTTTCTTACTCGCTGTATTCGCTATATAAAAGCAAAAAATAGCAAAAAATTAGCAAATAATTCTCATGTCTTACTGGTTACGTTCTAATAATTTAGCACAGATAGCTTAATATCTGGTAGGCTGCTTCTGCCGCCGTCGGTTGCTTCTGCCGCTGTTATGCTTTCTTTCGAGTTTTTTAGTTTTATGCGAGACGCGGTGCTGCGGGACTGACGGACGGAGTATCGTCGCGTTCGCGTTATTTTCGCGCGCCAAGTGCCGCGCGACGACTAATTAACGCGCGCGGTAATTAGTCGTGTTTTTCGATTCCGACGGTGAGTGCGTTTCCGTTGGCGGCGAAGAAGCAGACCGACAGGACCAAACAGGAGCAAACCAGCAGGACATCGGCTGGTGAGGGTTTTTATGCTTAATCTTGTCACTTTTATTTATCGACGATTACTTAATCAATAAGACACGAAAATTATTGGCTAACTTTTTGCTATTTTTATGCATAAATCATACGAATAAAAATCGAAGACGGAAAAATTTTACAAATGTAATCGATGCCAAGTATACCTTATTCTCTTCTTTCTTGTCGGAAAATGTTAATGACACAGAAATAAACGAGAGCACACAATGGAAGATGACTGTCCCTTTTTCCATTATGCTCCGACGGTTAAAGTTTATTACGACGCGCCTCGATAACGATGTTTCCGCATTCAAAGTATCGTCGAATCGAAGGGATCGCGCGATAAAGGTAATATATCAAGCCGTTACATTCATGTCGATATAACACTTTCGAGACGTGAAAATGCTTCATTTCCATACTGGCTGTCATGAAGAGTGAAGAAGCCGATCGAACGCGGTTCCCGGAGCGTAGCAAAAAATATATATATATATATCTCACGGGAAAGAATAAAACGTCTATCTTAGGTACTCATTTTGTTTAAAACGATACTTGTCCCTCGCTCGACAGTATTCTCTACGTCGCGGAAACGCCAATGCATACCAGAAGCGAGATACTTTGGCATTCGCGGAGATTTGAATCTCCGCGATTGCATCGTATTGGATCGACCGAGTGATCGACTTTTTCCCGAGGTTGTTGCGATCGTTTAACCCGTTCATGTTTTACGTGTGTTTCGCGTTCGCGTTTACATCCATCTTCCGCGGATCGGTTATTCGTCAAAGATGATGTGGGTTCTCGTTTATGGTTGCAGCCTCGCTCGTGGCTTATCGACGTAGCTTACAAGGCTTTACAACGCGACGTCCGGAGGTCAATACTGATCTTCCATCTTCATAAACCAGAGATATAGCGGCCTTCAAATAAAAATCGTCATTGCGAGAATGCATTTGAATACTCCCGCACGGTATGTCTAAAATTATATTCGGGAAATCACCTAGTCTGCTGAATATCGATCGTTGAATGTCACGCGCGATGAATGTGACATTGAGAGATTTCCGACATGTGTTTGCAAATTAAAATTTTATGCGAGAAAGATCGATTCCGTTAAGGCACTATGTAAAATAATCCTCTTTTTGATATATTGCTAAATTACATTAAATTGAATTTACAAAAGTATGTTATACTAAATTTACCATTTTTTGTAAGAATATATCACTGAATTTATAATCACAATATCTCAATGCTGTAGCTAACATTTAAATTATAAATAAGAGCATTCAATATCCTTAATTAATTCTTTATTAATCTTCTTAATTAATTCCTTAATTAATTCTTTTAATATAAACTGGATCTTCTTAAAATTTTTTTTTAAAAAGATGCTTAAAAATCGTATTCTATTTGCATAAAACACTAAGGACGCGAAGATTATACGATGAATATTACATTTCCTAATTATAATCTCGGACACGTATCTCTCTTATTATTCATCTTGTTTCACAAATGCGAAGGATACGCAAACGTAATGGCAAATATTGTGCATCGTATGGCAGAAATTCATTCATATCGACATGGTGCGGAATCAGAACGATGTCTATTACGTACTCGGGAGTTCGGTCAGGCCATGATCGCAGTCGCATCTGCGAGTTATTGCTCGTGTCGTCGGTGTGAGTTTAAGCCGCAAGCAATAACACAATATAATTTTATGGCGCTGCGCGAAAAGAGTTGTGTGGTGGGATTGCGGAAACGGTTTCTTTAATAAAGAAAAAAGTTTTCCAAGCTTTATGGCTTTATCGTTTTCCAACGTGACCTGATTTTCTGCGATGCGCGCGTTAATCGTCCGTGACTTCCGTCATACGTACGTAAAGAAGAAAAATACTTATTCTATAAATAAAGAAAAAAGAGGAAAAAGAGTATTTTCAACCATGAATGAATCGAAAAATTCCAACGATATGATAACCATAAATAATTTCTGTATTGATAAAATAATATAATTTATTATTAACATCAAATCAATGTTATAATTATTGTATATGCATATTAAATCAACGAGGGGGGCAGGGGTTAAAGAAATATTTCTTATAAACAAATTTCAAAATAAAATAAAATTTTAATTAGTATTTATAAATTAATTTTTATTACAAATTTATTATAATATGCGCTTTCAAAGATCATGACTCTTTCTTAATTCGAAAAAGTGATTGAATATGACAATTGATTCTTTTAACTAGTTTTTATAAACGTTTAATACATCGCACAAAATATTAATATTTTTTATATTTAACATTATATTTTTCAAGCTAACAAATTATAATGCTTACTCTATATGATACAAGAATAATTTATTATAATGATAATGAATACATATAACGTGAAAAAACAACGGATGTTAAAAATAAAAGCAAATTTGAATAATTATAATTTCACTTACTGCTATTTTATTCCATCATGTTTATATTTATATTTATTTTGGTATATTCTCTTTATATCGCCCTGAACTATTCTTGTTACACCTCCGCATTTTTCAAAGCAGTCTCCGTAAACATATCGCTAAGACACGAGCATCTTGCGATTCTTTATGTAGACCGTAAACCAAGAGAAGAAATGAACACAAAAACATTTTAAAAATGAGCAAGTTTTTAGAGAAATGTAAAATGAGAATTTGTAAAGCATTGCAAGTTATGTCGCGCGGTTATAAATTATATTTTCTGATATCAATTCCAAAGCGATATTTTGTGTACCAGATAAAGCCTGTGACTCTCGCGGCTGGAATGCAGTTTTTTATTTATATCACATAAAGCGCAGAATTGAAATCTCTATGTCTAATATAAATCAGTCTCAAAAATGGGATTGATCTGACGAACCAAGGGAGGTTTTCCATCAACGTCGACGCGTATATAAAGACTCGTTTCGATATCTATGAATCCAACATAAGAAATGTAAATGACAGATCAGAGCCAGAAGAAATCTTGGCACTCGCTTATACCGCAGTTGGCTGGAACATCATTTCCAATCGTGTCATTTAGTTTAGCGATTATAACTGTTGCACAATAGAATACGTCGAATCGGTCAAATGCAAAACGATAGCTAATGATAATTTCGATCTAATTTATTATGCGCACTATAGAGTAATTAATTTCATGTATTTCACATTGATTTATATGCGTCGAACGAAGCAAACATGTTTTAAAAGTTAATTAATTAATTGCACAAATTATTTGGCGTGGGTTTTATAATAGGTTTTCGATTTATATATGTTTTCTAAAATGAAACAAACTTTATTTAGGAAAATTTTTATTAAACCTTTATTATTCACGTAGTTTTTTTAAATCGCGTGAGATGTATTTTATACCAAACATTATACCTCAGTATTTTCATTGTTCTCTTTGATGATATAATTAAATAAAAGTAGATGATATTTTACATATCTTCTAAATAAAAATAAGCACAAAAGTTTTTTTTAATTGCGAACAACAATTTGTGCAGCATTTTATCAATGAAAGTTTTACTCTGTAAATTTAATAGATTTCTAAGGGATATATTTGCATTTCATGCGAGTAACATAGGGTTAAGCATATTTTTTATATCTTTTGATCTCCGATATTAATAAAATCCATTTAAATTGATTTCTAGAAATAAAAAATCTGAGAATATCTCGTTCGCGTTTAATTTTTAATGATTTTCATGATAATTGAGCTTTTATCTCCGAAGCCTCGAAAAAAATCGATTTGAAAGGAAATGAGATAAATACCAATCAAGATATTGCTAAAGGCATTAAAGGATTTTTCTACGTTTTGCTATCATTTCCTACCTCGTTCTTTTATTTTATTTTTTTTTTCGTTTCCTAAAGCCGTGGATAAACATCAATCGCAATGAATGAGCTCATCGGCCGGAATACGATGTCTGAATGCAGTGTCCATTGTGCGGTGTGAATGCAGCTATTGAAAATTATAGATTAAGGACTGAAATCCCATTCTATCGCGAGTAACGAGAATCTCAATAATATCGTTTTCACCATGAATCGTATCGATTTGTCATCCGATTGCGACCGGCTACGACAAATTTCAAAATTATACTCTTCGTTTTCGCATCACGTAGCATGTTATTGCTCGGATAAGCGAACTATTAACTATCAACATTGTTACCGGAGGTATAGAGAAGGATGCGAAGGATCGAACCGGTGGCATCGTCGCGTTAAATTCGTGCGGAGATGCAAACACGTAGCGCGGTAACGTGAACGCGCTTCCTACGTTAAACCTGATGAAGTTTCGTATTAGCATTAACAATGTCATTGGAGATTACAGGCTCCTGCTTTTTTTCCTTTCCTCAGCTGTTTCGCGTAAGCAAAGTTCGAAAAGCCTTGTGCAACTTAATATTGTCGTGCCATTAAACGTAAGCAACAACTAGATCAAAAGCCCTCGCGTTTTTAACGACATAGCTCCGTAACTATGTAATAACTATTCTACCGCCGTATTTATGAAACATAATAAAATTGAAACTTTTATCACAAGAAACTTCTTCGTCCGGCACGCAGAATCGAATTTTTTATTAAACTCGCTTCGACTTACTCCGGTTGGGTTACCTTAGTAACTGGCAAACTCTTGTGTTAATTAAAAATATCAATTTTACCAAAAGTGTAGTAGTTAGTTGACATATTATTAAAGCTAGTATTATTTAAAACTTTTTATATACATATTATATCTTGCTCCTTTTCTTAATTCATATGATAAATCAATTTGTATTTTTAATACCAAAGAAAAAATTGTCAGTTAAATTATTTACAAAATATTTTAATTCACTTTAATCAACTTTTCTTCAATGTTTATTCTCTTAATGTTGCAAATACAATTAAATAAATGTAAATAAAATAGGTTTTAATAGACAAAAAGGTTTATAATAGATAAGTTGTGTGTAACTATAAATTACTATATAAAATATAATATCAAGTAACTTCAATATCCAAGAAAATTAAATATATTGAAAAGAAAGATTCATACATTATAGAAAATAGTATTTTTTAAACGATTCTTATACAAAAGGGTCATCTAATATAATCGAGTTCACATTTTTTAATGTATAATAAATGGGAAATTCCTTAAATGCACTTAAACCTAGAGATGATATAGACAGACTTTGCTAAGAAATTATAACTTCCTGCCTCTCTCGTTTTCTCTTATCCTAACTCCGGGAGCCTCATCAATGGAAAAAGATGATTCGCGAGCGACGGGACTGACAAATGGTTGTGTTCATAATGGCACGAAGAAAAATACTCTGAGTAGGAAGAGTTCTCGTCGCGACCTACTTCCTCGCGTTTTTCTCGTTTCTCCCGTACGAGTACATTCGATTTGAATAAAACGCTTTAATTTTGCAAAACCGCGCTTCCTCCGCTGCGAAGATTCTTAACTGCCGTCGCAAACAACGTGCATTCAAATCCAAGGCGACGTCTTCTCCGTAACTCTCGTGCCACCGCATGTTGCAACTGCAAAGAAAACGAAAGGAAAAAAGAGGAGCGATAATGCGATGATGCAGCCATCCTCCGTCGCGATGATCGCGAATGCAAAATTGACGAATAATTGTTTTGTAAACTCGCGAAAATTACTTTTGCGCGCTCGCTCGCCCGCTGTGAAATTTAGCATAAACGAAACTCGCATAATTCGATATAATCCAGCGAAGGAAATTATAAGCGCACATTTCGCCGCTATTCATTTATAATGCTCTGAAATTTATTAGTTCACAATTACTGCAAATTGACGATTATATTAACAAGCAAGAAAATAATGTAATGTAATAAAATATCATCATATATAAAACGTCAAGATTTAAAAAAAAAATATTTTCTATTTATTATATCAAAATTAACAACATAACAATAACGAAAAATATTGGTTAGAAAAAATATGTAGTAGTATATACGGAAATCTTTATAAAACGTGGCACAATTCTTTCTCGGTAATTGGAGTGAGTTTTTGCTAACGACGAGTGTGTCCTATACTACGGCGCATTAAATAAAAACTGCAATATTTTCTATCCACATAACAACATTATCGCTGAAAGAAGAAACAAAGCAGATCTCACGTGAACCCTACGTAATCGCATTACAACTGAATACCGATCGCGCGCGGCGCGCGTAGAAGTAACGCCACGTTAGTTTAATCCTATAACAACCGCGGGAGGAAATTATGCCACGGGCAGTTAGTTATTTCGCCAACACTAATGACTAGTAATAACCGCGAAAAAAGTCCTTTTACGGGGAACGTAATCCCGGGAAGAGTGGACCGTGGGCGAGCGGGAAAATGTGCAATCTCGAGAGGCGTTAATCTTACTCCGGACGCGCCATGCGCCGGTATAGTCCGACTGGAAAAAGGACAATAATGAACGCGTCGCGTACGAGCGGATTCTTTTTAGGATGGAGTAGTGTGGGTAATTAATGTAGGCAGGGATGGATCACAAACATAAAGGACAAGCGTGAAAGCTCACGTGTCCGCGAAGGTGGACGCAACCATGGATGAGAGTCGATAAAATATTTCTATAGAGAGAGAAAGAGAGACTCTGGGAGAGAAGGAAGGGGAGTTCGGACGTCATACGGATAAACGTAGGAACTGCTGTCGCTTTGGTATCACCAACGTTTCAAAGAGCCGTCGTAAACTTTGCATTGGAACGAGACATAGAATGCAACAGGAAATGTCAGGGATGCGTTGTATGAATGTGCAAGATATATATTATCCGTGTGTCGACAGTTCACAAATCTCTAGTAGTTTGCAAAAGTACTTCAGCGATTTTGTACTCTACCGATTTGTACATTAGCGTTTTATGTTAAATTATAAATATTTTCCAATTGTAACACGCACTTTTTTTTTTTGAAGTAAAAAGAGATTGCGGGAATTTTCGGATAATATATTTCCCATCTTCTCTTTAAAGTCGTATGTGTTTATTAAGAAATTCAAACCACAAAAGGCCAAAAAAAGAAAACAATAATAAATTTATTTAGCAAAGAATATGCTGTCACTTTCTTACTCGGAATCAAAATCATTTACGAATTAATTAGAAAACAGCTTTTAATTATAAACGTGAATATTAAATAATTATAATTAATTTATAATTAATATAATACGAGACACTCTAAATTCATACATCGCATATTGCAATAGACCTAGAACATTTTGCATACATAGATGATTAATAGGTCATTTAATTTATTCGCAACGATTTAATTATTACTAGATACATCACAGTAATCTCGTTTTGATATGCGCTTCACATTGTCCTTCACGCGTCGCCATAAATTATTAATGCAAAATAATACTAGATAAAATTTATTTTCGGAATTGATAGTTTGATTGACAGTGCCATATATGTATAAATGTAATATATCATAAAATTTAAATAAAAATTAAATATAAGTATAAAAGTCCGGGAAATATATTTTACAAACAAAACAAAATTTATAAAATGAAATCGTTTTAATAAAAGTAATAAGATTATGAGAATATTTATGTTTTTTGAAAATATAATTTCGTATTTGTTACTCTTTTTACTCTTTAATTATATTCTCAACAGTGATGAGTAATACGGTATCTTAATTTTTTATTTTAATAAAATCTTTAAAGCACATCTATGTTATCAATTTTCTGGTAACGTGTCTCTTTTCGCAGTCAATGAAAACATTCGTAAATTGAATCGATTTTTGGAATGGCTCGGATATGAATCTCGATCTTGCATTGTAAAAAACTTTTATTCACTTTTCATACGTACACATCGCGAATATGATATACATAATTTTGTACTCAAATATGTGCCAGGTCGATTAATTAGGATAGTTCAATATTACCCGATTAACTGACCGACGCGCGAATATTGTTCGACATTCTTGTTCTCCATTACGAAATTCTTGTCATGCCATTGATTTGCATTTACAAACGATAGAGTTGATTCCAGATAGAGGAAAATACGACAAGCAATCTCGCGCGTCGAGCTCTCATATGTCACATTTTAGAGGCGCTTATCAGAGAATCGGAATGTTAGGCGAAACATGAGTTGAGTATGCATTTAGATATGTTTCCATACTGTACCGCAATTTTAGTCGTACATCCAAACTCGTTCATGCAGACCGATATTCGGAGAGGAACATAGTTTAAAGACCAGACAGAATTCATCAAGACTACAATTACAAGTTAATAGCTCGGTTGCCAAAGCTAGCTTGTAAAAAAAAAAGAAACGTTTTTACTCGCAATTTTTAACAATTTCTCTGTGAAGGAAATACGAATTATTGAGCAGAGTGGTTGGTAATAAACCTTAGTTTTTAGCAAGTATAATGTTAACATTCTAGATTTTCTGCTCTGCAATCTTTTTCAGTTTATAGCCCTCGAGTAAAATATCATAAAGTGAGCAGAGTTTTACATTAAGTACTTTCATAAACCTTTTTGTTTCTCAAAATGAAATAAATGGGTCTCCATGTTTTTAATGCGTTAATCGATGCAGCTTTTTTTTTCATTTTGTCCAAGAAAGTTTCTTAAGTGAGGAACTGCAGCTCCTTTCTTAACTACATAGTAACATATATATAATTCAAGTCTGCAAAAGTTTATATTTACGGCAATGACGAAACAGTAGACGTCGCAAATTGTTATACAAAAGAGAAATTGCATATTTAGATATCAAGATCACGTTATAAATGATATATTACAAATTTAATATATGTTCTGTCTCAATTACACGTATAATAATAAAAGATTATATTAATAAATGAATAATAATTGGATAATAACAATTTTTCAGTCACGCGTGTTATCATAATGCGATAGTGAACATTAACGCGACACTCATCATTGATCTGTTATATACATACTTCGTTATTACTACTTTTCATAATCCTATTAATAAGCTATGCGAACTCAAATTACTTTTGTACAAAATAATATTGCATTAAATACCCGTTCATCTCATTCGTAACTTTTACTTTTTCTATTTAGTCTTCATCAATGTAATGTGAAATCCTGCTGCATTGCGCCACATTTGCCGAAGGTTTTATTTTTCAGGATGCATTCCATTCGGCTTCGTGAACTTGACTAATGTGCACCTGCACTGCACTGCAGTAGTACATACACACATTCGCCTTACTTTTTCTTTTTATATTCGATACAACTATCAAGTCAGGCATTTGTATATTTTCTTGAAATGTCGTTATAATTTATAAAACTCCGATGAAACTTCGATATGCATATATGTATAAATGTTCCGATTAATTACATAAATGAAAGTGATAGTATTTAAACTCATTCGAGTAATTTTGAAATATATATAAATAATTATTTCTGGCAAAATTTTTTCAAAGAACTCCTTTCGTTCGATACAAAGATCTTTTAATATAAAATTATTTATACCTTGAAGGTATAAAATTATTTATATCTTTAGAGTTATTAAACTAGATTTAATGTTAGCTTCATAAATAATTTCAACTAATTTTTAGCGTTTAAATGATAACGTAAATAATTTATCATCGATTTAAAGTAGATATATATGTTCAAGCATATTAGTTATTTATTAAACAATTGAAAATACGATTGTTAAATATGCATATTCCAATTAAGAATCCAACAAGATTTAATCGGAGTTCTAGAAAATTACTAGAAAATTACGAACTGACGGATACTCGTCGTTTACTTTCTGAGTGCAAATGTGAAATATACTCGCATTCCATCCGACCGAAGCAAGAGCTTTTAGTTTGCATGCTATAGCACGAGTCTTCGATGGCGCATTGAGCGGAAAGTAAGGAGGGTGAGCGTGCAGTATGCATTTTATAAGGATCGCACAGTGNTGACATGACATAAATAAATAAGGGATCTAACCGTGACACTTCATCGTAGGCCAATCTTTCACCTAGAAAATACTGCTATAAAATATAAATTTGAACAATGCGTCTATTTAATTTTTTGTTATTAAAGTTGGCATCTATAAATCCTTTCTTATTTAAAAACAATCAATATGTAATAGGATAATATTGCACAACTAAAGAATCTTTCAAAAAAATAAAGCGTGCATGAAATAATAATTGGAATGAATGTTCTAAACTACCCACTGTGATATATTAAGAAGAGTTACAAAGTAAGAATGATTAATATATTTGACGAGGTGTGTCTAACAAATTAGGAGCAAAACGCGAGGCTTGGAGGGTCGTTACGCATCCCCTTCGTCAGTCTTCGCCCTAACGTAGCAGAACAATAAGGATCTGAGGGTTGCAAGGTAGTCGAGACTAGGTGTCCTATCTGCGTGAATACGTTCATTTGACTCACGTCAAAATTACGCTTGTTATCGCTAAGGACAATTATGTTAACAGGAAATTAAGGGATTCACGCGGCTGGCTTTAGTGCACTTCAATGATGAAATATAGACTCTCATCATCCATTATATTCGATGGAGCAACAAAGCGAGAGAATATTGCAAATTGTAACTTATTTTATAGCTTCTTTTCTTAAAACTTGTAAATTATTATCTGCGCAGCCTCAATATGCAATTAAATCAGAAAATGTTAATGATGCCAAGAGTAGAAATTTTTCACATTCGTGATGACATACAAACATAGTTTTTATCGTAAGTGTAATTTACAATTTATTAGTATAGAAGTACACCTCTTATTTGCATTAATAATTACTTATCTACGTCACAAAATTTATCATGCTATATGCTGCTGGGGTTTAGCCCGGTATCTAATATATTATTTCCTCGTGTCGCCTACAGAGTCAAGACAGAATTAACATTGATTTCGCCATGCAGCCGCCGCTTTCAATTGCAGTAAACACGCGCGCAGATCGAGGACTGCAATTCGTGCAGCTGGCATTCGCATAACCGCTGTGCAAAACCGCCCATTACCTCCAACGTGCAAGATTCGAATGTATCCCGGCAGCACGCATGTAACACTCCGTCTCACTTAGCCAATCAGAAAATTCTACGTAGCCAATTACCCCGCGGCCCGAAATTCCGATTAGTCTCAAATTCGCTCCCGGCCTCAGGAATTGCGTCCATAGCCGGAATTCATCGATATCTCGCATATAACGCGGCTCATGTACACGCCCGCGTAGACCCGCAGACACCGTTGAGCAATGTCGTGGCTGTGACGCGACGCAACGCGACGCGACGCGGCGCGGCGGGGAGGATCGCTCGCTAGCGATCGTGGGGAGAGATCAATTTTAATCGGGTGATATTTGTTTATATCGCGCACCCCTACGAACCCCGTTTAAAGCGACGGCTAGGGGTAACGCGTGACGTCCACGAGTTTCATGCTCGAACGAGCTATCGTACGGCGGTCGCGTTACGCTCCATCGCGCGATGCAATACACGCGACAACGCCTCCCCACGTGCATGCACGTGCCCGCGCGCGAGCGGACGAGCGCGTGCACCGACGACCAGCGACGCTTTGCGTTGCCTAGTTCTTTTTTTTTCCTCTTTCCCTCGACGCTCCAGAAGCACTTCAACTCGAGGGGAATGCGGCAACTTTTATTCGGAACGCGATACCGCGTCGCCGAAATGAACTCTGAGAAGAGAACGAAGCTAAGCAGTAAAAAGGAAATATTTCTCGCTATATTTTTCGAGCCTGCATACCGTAACTGTGGTTAAAATACACAACGATAAATTCTATTAAATATTAGGGGATAAAATATTATTTATGTCTCTTTTTTCCCCACTTGTGTTATAAATATCAAAAGAGACACGAAGTTTAAATAACAATTTGCGGACTAAATAGACAAGATAACGGCATTGAAAACATTCTCAGTTTTATCGTTTAATTCTTGTGTATATCACAGTCTCCTCTTTTTTAATATTTCTCCTCAAGTTGAACGTGGAATATCCGTCGGGAAAACTATTACCGCCTTGACAGCGCGAGAGAGACCGGGATAGTCAGGCGGTCGAGAGTCATGGAGGTTGGGAGAGGTTGAAAATTATGACGGGTACGTGCGACACGGAAGGACGTATCTCCGTCATTATAGAGCGCAAGATGCTGTGAGGATAGCTGCGGGCGAAAACGAACGAAATGGAGCGAAAGAGGCGGACGCGACGGGCTCGATGGCGTTGCACAGCTTGTGCGCGCGACGTCGAGGACTTCGTCATCATCGTCGTCGTCGTCGTCGTCGTCCCTGTCATCGTCGAGTCGCCACCCAGCTCGGTGATTTATGGCGAAGCGCTACGAGCCCCTTTCTTCCACGAGCAGCTTTCTCCCGCGCCAGTTTGCGGTGAACGGCGAGGCTCTCCGGGAGTCGCTGACGAATTTTACGTCGGCTTGTTACTTTACGTCCGGGCACCCCGTTCAACGAGTCTGCGATTTATCTCGAGCGCCGTGCGTGAAAGGCGAGTGGCGGACGACATTATTTGCGCGCCGCCCGAAACATCGACCTGTACCACTGTGCGGGACAGATTGAATTTCGAAACTATGAGAGTTTTATGAGAGAAGCAGTTTCCCTCGGACACCGCATTTTGATTTAACTTTCATCTAACTCGTTCGTTGTTCTTTTACAGAAGTAGAACTGGAAAAAGAATAAATCAAACTACATATACATNATATATACACATATATGTATAAAGTCACTTACTCAACTTAATGAAATTACCCGTAGGGCGATCACAAAATAAACGACTTAACACAAATAAAAGTTTAATCGTGAAAATATGCGATGTCCAACGGTAATTTAATAATAATAATTATTTTTAATTAACATTACATATAATTATGCAGTTTAATTAAAGTATGAAATAACGTTTAGATTGACGTTTAATTTATTAGACTATTAAATCAACTGAATGCAGT
This sequence comes from Tetramorium alpestre, assembly GCA_021460005.1. Lineage (NCBI taxonomy): Eukaryota > Metazoa > Arthropoda > Insecta > Hymenoptera > Formicidae > Tetramorium > Tetramorium alpestre. The sequence continues at coordinate 776,126 of JAJVSH010000004.1, forward strand.
GAATTTATGTGAATTTGAAAGATATAATTCATTTGTGTTTTTGATTCTTTTTTTCCAAGAGCATATTAGGCGAGCGAATGCAGATGTTGAACTTGATCAAAAGTTTACTCGATTCTCTTTCTCTTTCACTTCTCATTTCGAAAGTTTACTTCACGAGCTTATTTCATCATAAGCGGTGAGATTAATGGGACTTTGATGACAAGTAAGGGTAACTAATCGAAGCTGTCACGCGAGCCATTTTGATATTAATATATACGACCTGAAACACCATTTGAATGCTACTAATTAAGGTCGCTTTGACGCTTATGTATAATCAACGTCACGTTTAAGATGTTATTTGCGATTTCGATCGAATTACTGCTTTATATTTTTATTGCATTTTCATGACAATACAAAAAATTTGTTTTCTTCCGAATGCGAGAAACACGAAATACAAAATACAAACTTTATCCACAAGTTCTTTAAAATCCCTCGAAATTTCGGATTCGAATCCAACAAATCCCTGAATATACTACAAATTCTGTTCAATCATGGATATTTCTTGAAATAGTCGAAAATAGCGTCCGCATGAATGTTCCATTACATTCATACAACTGCAGGTCCCTAAAATACTAGCTTTCGAGAAAATCAACGGAAGAATCGCTCTTAGGAATCTAATTCACTTCGAAAGCTTTAGTGCTGGATATCCGTACTATGAGAAATGCCCGTGTAGGAAAATCGCACAGCCGCGCGATCTTAATCTTGTGAATGGTCTTTTTGGCGTTGTGTGCGTTTCTCATAGGCGAGCTACCATGAGTCGTCGAAACGCACGCTCCGTCGAATTTCACGGCACTCATCCTGCGCCGTTACTTACATGCACGTACTTCAACGAGTTAGTGATTTATTTCCGTGCCGCGCGCGTGCGGAAGAAAAGCAGGTACATTATGTGCTCGCGAGTTTGATATTTTCCGATAAAATTACTTTACAATATGGCAAGAAGAAAAAATTTGCATTTCTTCATATCTTACATCTAATTATGAGATACGGAGAATATTTATATAATAAAAATAATGAAATTGAAGCTCTGTTTATTTGAAATCTTACAAGTATCTTACTTAATGTAATATTTTTGACTATATCTTACATAGAATTTATTTATCAATTTTTATTAGGTAGAAAGCTACTTGAAATGCATTTAATTTATAAAAAATGTTTCTGTAATGTCTGTTTATATTTTAGAACGTATATGACAATTCTTTTATTTTATTCTTAAAGTACCCTGTGGCTAAGTAACGTTAGAAAAGAGTATTATATACATCATAGATAATTCACATTGCTTGAAAGCTTGCAATATTTAAAACATAAGATTTTGAAAGCTATGTTTATTTCAACGCGAATTACATGCTTTTAAACAATGTAAATTATTTAAGACATAGTTGTACAAACACAAAGAATTGGCACAGTATAACCAGACAAGACGTTTAAAATATAATTACATAAAAGAAACATGCTTTTTTAACGTAAAAATTTTATGTTAATAAATAAGTAAATATATATCGTTTCTTTTGTTAATCTCAAGAGTACGGATAAAATAAAGTACAAGTAAAAGTTGCGAGCAAATTTATTGTAGCATGTAACAATAACGTTGAAAAATATATAATGAATCATCAAGAATAGAAAGTTTAATCGATACAAGCTGTTTCGCAACAAAAGCTTAATAAAGTTGAAGCAAACGGAAATCTTCGTGTAGAATCTAAACAATCACGCAATCACCTATTCTTCAATATCAACTACATACGTAGGTTGCAAGTCACATGCGTCAAGCACGTCAGAGGCAAGCTGTTAGTTAGCAATTTTGTTGTCTAAGTAATTTATGATTTATATAAAGTGACCTAAGAACTTTAGTTATAAAGGAAAGGACTTGCTAACGAGAAAAGAACATGATAAGTTAATGGCTCAAATGATAAATTAGCCAAAAGTACCGCAATTACCAAGTAATCTACATAGCAATTAATTAAAGACACATAATGATTCGTCTACTTAATTTTGAATTAAGATATAGTTAAAATAAAAGTCAACTGAAATTATAGAAGATTTTCTTTATCGTTCTATTCGTAAAACTTAACCCGTGTACTATTATTCTCTTGATAATTATAATTATTTTAAGAAAAAAAAAGAACATTTTTAACGAAAAATGAAATTTGATAATTGCATATGCATATGGTTGCAAGAAATTTTTTAACATATATCTGTAGAAAAATTTATTCAAACACAATTCAGACACTATTCATTTCTAGGCATTTTGCATTTGAAAATGCAAATTTAGCTCTTTATATACTTCTGTACAGTATTTCGATCCCATTGAAACGCAACGTAAAGATGCTAGCTACCGTTTATTAAAAAACACGATAAAATTGTAAATTTTCTTCAGAAAATAGCGAAATTTGCCGTAAATGCTATTTTCAATTTTGAATAGATATGAATTTTCCTATAAAGACGATCGAAAAATGTGAAATGTGCGATCATATACGAAAATGAGAACATTCAGTGGCATCAATGGATCGAATTGGGCGTGTGGCGTGCTTTCGAGGGCCAAGAGCCAAGGTTAGTCGACAAGTAGGAGACAATCAAATGCCTTGTCAAGGCCGGGCGTTCTTCCGGCATTGCTCCCATGGTCGGGAGCAACTATTTTCAGAAGAAAAGTGACCATTCCGTGCCGCGAGCATTAATATTCATACTCGCGGCACTCTCGCAGGTGGTATGTGTACGGGCGTGTGTAGCCAGCACAAATTAAAACCGGGGCTGGCACAGCTAAATAATAAGCATGCATGCGATGAAGTGATCCGTGTTATTAACATAGACCTTGCCCCAGCGATCTTGCCGTGCTGTTCCAGCCGGTGAGACAGCCGCGGCAACCGTGGGGGCCACCCACGATCCAGGGCAGGCGAGCGGTTGAGGGGGAGACGTCGCTCGAAATTACTCGCGGTCACGCCAGCACCCCTCGACAAAACCCTCCAGAAGCACCCCACGCTCGGGCCCCCTCTCTTCTCTAATCGTTCTGAGTAGTAGCACGCACGTGCTCCGCCGAAATTGCGATATTCCTGCCGCAGTTGTCGTTTCGATCGACATCTCTCACAATCAGTGATGCGTCTTTGCCTCGTTAATAGGAGAAAGATTACGAGATGTAACCAACTAATGATTAGGAAATCATTTCCAAGAGAAATTTGTCGCAGGCTTTTCATCTTTTATTTTAACGATTTTTTAAATTCTGCTATTTATACTAATTTTAATAATAACTGATAATATACAGAAAAATGATAAAAACAATTTAATGCATTTTTATGAAAGCAGTATTGATGATATTAATATGAAAAGTACCGTTCAATATATTTTACCTATTTTTATTATGTAAGAAAAAGTAAACAATTCGAATGAATTTACTGTGCGGATTATCCGGAATAGCGTAAAAATCTCGTTTTACTTTAAATAGTGAAACGCATGATGAAGTTATCGAATTCTTGCTGATGTTACGAAGATAATCGAACCTGCAAATCATATCTTGATTTCGCCCTTCCTTCTAAGCGGAGCATAAAAAAGTTTAATGGACCTTTGTGCAATGGAAATGCAACGGGTTAGATGTATGGTTTATTACTCTTACCATCTTTTGTACTGCACGCATTTCTCACCTTCCCGTAACATGAAGTAACCGGATTATACTAAAACGAATCAGTTCGTACCGCAATAAAGGCATGTTCTTTACTTCTCCTTGCATTCGAATGCGATCGAAACACTATACGGAAATACATGACGGACTAAATTTGCATGCTCAAGTACTTGGAAATTAATGGCCATGACTGAACGAATTTCTCCTTGAATATACAGTACGTTTCTAAAATTCTTATAACTAATTTTGTTTTTATTTATATAAATGTTAATATCGAATTCCATATAATGTTTAAACATTAATGTTTGCTATGTACAAGAAAATAATTTCGCCGATCAAGTTTTAGAAATAAAAATAAATAATAATATATTTTATATTTAATTCAGTTTGGATTTTATTTTAATAATATTTTTTAAAATTTGGAATTTAATTACAAATTTTAGCATTATTATTTAAAACGATTAACGTGTCTTTCTCAAAATAACTTCTGCTTTAATTTCGAGAATTGAATAGTGTTTTTAAATAGAGTAAAAAGATATTCTTAAAGTTAATCCATGAAAATTAATCCTCTCTTACAGGTTCATTGAAATGACTATCTTAATCTTTTCCGGCTGAATTTCATTATGATAAAAACTATTTTTAAATTTTTAAGCTTCTGAGATAACTCACAAACTCACAAAGTTACAATTTCTGCAAAAAGTATTGTCTTGTTATTCGCACTGTATGAAAATAATAATAAGAGTTGCATTTCTTGCATTTTATTTTAATTTTAATTAATAAAATAATAACAATTTCAAGTTAAACGTTACCACTAAAAATATACACCACTAAAAGTAATTATGTAATAAAGTTATATCGTGTGCGCATTTTTTTATTGTCTCTCTGTTGTGTATAATTCTATGATAATTTTAATAATTATGGTTAAAAATCCTTTTGTATATTTATTTTCGCGAAATCAAGATTCATTTTCAACAACCAGAAAATAGAGGAAAGGTATTGTTTACTTATTTATTATACAATTGCTGAGAAAAACTCGCTTATACATAATATTTCCTATTTGATAATATAGCTACAATAAATTTAATATTTTAAACTTACATCAAATTCTTCAAAACATAATTTACTTTATAAAAGACTGGTATTACTAAATATGTATATAAAATTTTTGAAACTAATGAAAGTCTTTGAAAACAAATTAATGCTGTGTCTCTATTTACAAATTTTGATTTTATTACTGATCAATGTTATAATTTATTTTGTCTCTATTCATTTTTATCATGCGTATCATATAATTCCGATAACAATAACAGGGAACGATTTTATCATTGCCAGTGAAAGATTCGTTCTATCAAAACAGGAATGGATCGCACTTTAACTCGTATCCCGTTTGAAAACGGTAAAAATTTCTTGCTGAAATATGCAGAGCTTTAAATTTTGTCCGTTTAAATGACTGAAAGCAAATGGGTGAGAATGAATGAATACCAAGCCGTATAAATCCTTACAGAGATATGAAGTTACTCGCTCGTCACGAAAAATCTGATTTTTGCCGCTCATGACGTTTGCAATAATGAATACATAACGCACGTCTGTGCGCAAAATTAGTGACGTCACAGCTACGTTACTCGTGACCGATATTTATACGCGGAAACGTTGATGTATATATTACATTGCAATTGCAGAGATTTTTTTTCTCTATTGTAAACGATATTATAAAAGTTATTAATATGATTTCAAGTATTTGCCTTGTTAACACACAAATACTTCTAAAAATACCATTAGTAACAACTCGTTATAAAAGGATTGTTTTTCGAACAAATAGAAATAAAATGCAATTTCGATGCCGCGCGAAAAATATCATTTTAAATTTAACGAAAATATATTTTAACTTTTTGTCAGAAATATATTGTTAATATTAATGTGAGAGAACAATTTTCAGAAATTTACGTAAATAATTGTGTAGAGAAACAAATTCTTTATAAAAAATAAAAAAATGTCAAGTTTTCAGAAAGCACGTAAATGTGTGTCGCCAAATGCATTTGCATATGGGATGCGTGTATATCTCTTTCGCGACATGAAATGTTCATTATTTCACGTAGGATACAGCGACCAAGTATTACTCTGTACGCTAACTTCTTGCGTCGTTGACGGAGCTGCACAATTTGCACGTCGCGCTCGTTAGCGCAAAGAATAACCGCAACATCCGAGAAATTGTCGTAAAAACAGCGTCGACGCTATAAAATATTGAGTCAGGTGTACACGATCGCGAAATAAAAATAAATACGGCGGAACTTCATGTCGATGCCTGCAATTCTGTTTGTCCTGCAACAATGGCGGGAACGTGAGTTCCCGGCGCCAGCAGCTGGAAACTGGAAACTGGGCTTGCTCGCGAAGAACGTGAATATCTCGCGGAATTCGGGGCATAAACGCGTTGCGCGCGAGTATCGTCGTTTTTCCCGTTATGCTAGAGAACGAAGACTTGCGACATTACGCGACGAAAGCCGTAAAAAGGTAACGCCACTCGGTAAGAAAGATAACGGGGGCATTATTAAGGCTGCGGGCTTAACAAGACTATGATGCGTTTTGCATGCGACAGAATTTCTTAGTTTGTTTCTGAAACATTATTAACAGAATTGTAATACTAAAATAACAATGAATAATGTAATCAACAAACATCACTGCAATTGTGAAAAATAAATTTATTTATCAAAATATGTTTTCGAAAACATTTAAATATTCGACGCACAAAATATAAAATAAAAATATATATAAAATATATAATGTAAATTATTATTGTATGATTAAAATGATACAACCATAAATTATATATCGCAACACTATTAGAAAATGTATTTATTACACTGAACAAATTTTATTGAGATGAAATAGAATAATACTAAATTTTTCATGATAAATAAGAATAATTTGAAATCTTTCATATTTCTTTATTACGTCAACATCTTCACAATAAGTTTAACATTATATCAATCCTTTATCATCGATCCCCTTTTAGGGAAGAGATATCAAATTTTTTGGCGCATTCTCTTTTTACCGGCTGGTATGACAAGATTGTTTGAGCACGGGGGATCGCAACTTACGACTTAGCTATGGAGACCTCGCGGAATATCGTCGCGAAATGCATAGCTGAAGGAATTCGAAGTGCAAACGCGCTGAAAGCAACCATTTTTCACTCGTCGTTAAAGGTAGGATGACGCTGCCACATCGAGCACACTGCGAAGAGCGTAAAGTGCCCCGGATCCAACAACGGCGCTTTCGTCGCGCGCGGCGTATACACATATGCCGCGCTAGTAAATCGTTTAATGCGAGACTCCGGAACGACCATTTAAGCAGCCGAAGGACGATCCCGGCACGTTCCGCCGTGTTTGCACTTAGGCGAAGATGCGCCTTGATTTTATCATACCGATGTAATCTGACGCGGCCGCTGGTCGCCATTCGGCGGGGATGTCAAGGCTACGCGAGCGAAAGATGGGATTATTTGAGGTGCAATTAAAACGGGACACTCATCTCTCCGCCCGTTGCAAAATTAATGGGAAGTCGGCAGGCACAAGTCTCCGCCGACCATTAGAAATTTATTGATTACGGTCGTGAACTTCCTCGAGATATAGCATCCAGTTATTACATGGACGTCCATGTTAATGCGAAAATTGTAGTTACAGTTCGTACTAACTCAATTTCGAAACCAGCAAATTATTCGGTCCAAGTCGTTATTTAACTCTAATACAGTGACATGAGATACTTATCGAGTGAGCGAAACTCTATCAACATAGAAATCACTTAATACCTTATCAAATGTATAATAGCTAAACTGATCGTAAAAAAATTCTAAAAGTCGCTTTAAATTTTTAGAAAATTTTAATTTAATAAAATTATGAAACAGAATTTAATGAAACCCCAGAAAGCCATTTCCCTTTTATTACCGAGGCAATTTAGAAATACGCTGTCGCGTATTCCTCGACGTAGTAGAGAAAACAAATTTTATCTCGGATTTTTTAGCGATCGGTCTTTGTCGACAATTCCACTGAAAATACACATATACCTATATATGTGCGTTCACGCACAATCGCGATGAAGTTGCGTGCCGCGGGAAATGTGGGACCTGTCCAGACAACCTGCACAAAAACAGCATTGACGAACGTTCACACGCAGATATGAACGTAGTTCTTAATTGACCGATCGCACTTTTTTTCTCGTTCAATCTCGTTGGCGTATACCGCCGAAATCGAGATCGTGACCGAGGTCGGGTCGAGCGGTCCCGTTTATGGGACCGTGCGTCAAAATTTTCCATTTCTAGAAAATTGCCGTTTGTTCGTGTTTTCCGCAACCCGCAGTCCCGGCTTCTTCCCCGTTTCAGTTCCGCGTTTGTAAAGACGTGCATCGGGAACGAAACGCGTCTTCTGGTATCGCTGACGACTTTAAAATAAGATCACGTGTAGACGTGCGATGTAATCTATGCGAAACGTGCCGGGATAAGCAAATGGCCTGCTAACGATTGAAACTAAGATCCAGTGCAATTTTGAACTGTACGCTTTGTCTTAAAAGTGAAATCTTAACATAATATTGCAACCACAAAAGAGGCATTATTATATGTGATTTCAGAAGATAAATAACTAAATTCTTTTGTCTTATAAATATCAATCACATGTGAGATATATCAATCACTGAAAAAGGAAAATCTAATTATAATATGTTTTTTTAATAAAACTTTAATTTTATCGAGCAAAAATTTCTTGAATTAAATTGGCTTTTATTAACATCACATTTTTAGTCTTTGATTTGTTACTAATATAGAGATTCAAACTGTATGCGTATTTCTATATTATACATGTTTGTTCGTTTGTTTTAAACATTTACACATTTAATTACATCGCACCTCTGTTTACGTTTAACTTGTAGTAGACCTTTAACCTTTTAAATTGATTTTGTAATCATCGAGCTTTTTTGTTTTCACAGTTTTCAATTTTATTATTCCGTATTTAACTTCCTCTTACCTGTTTTACTCTATTTCGATTTCATATCTCTATATTTATGGTCATTTTTATTTATATTGCCGCCTTCTTTTTCTAGAACGTGTTAATTAACTTCTTTCATTCTATTTCATTTGTTCACTGCAATGTCAGAAAAATTTTATAAAATAATAAACGTATTTTCTACATGCCGTGATAGAGCGCCGCGAAAACTGTTTCCGACTACTGGAAATTTGATAGACGTGGCTAAATACTATTTAGCCTCGACATCATCTTCATAATTGCAGCTATTTCAGCACCGTCACCGCAGCGCGTATTTAATTGGTGATTAAACCAAATGCACGAAAGTCCATTGGGTAAATTCAATGCGGGTGATTAGCCATGTTATATCGTTCTCATACTCAACGGTTCAATTATTATAAATAATTCCCTGTTTTTTGTCGCATTATACATTATCGCCACGCGACATCGTAACTGGTAATGTCTTGGTCGTAACGTAACGTGAAGTTTCATTCTGTATTACAATTTATAGCCCTTGGAACATTTTTATATTTAGATTCATTTATTCCTCTTGTGCAACCAGGAATCCTCCACGTTTTATATAACGGCATTTAGTTTATCTTTTGAACCTACTTGTCTTTTTAAAATTTATTATTAATTTGTTAAATTAATACTTTTATAATAGAGCAGTCATTTACTGTAATAAAAATATATTAAATATAATGATGCGGTTCTATAATAAATATATTACTCAAATACAGTTCATAAATCAATCAATAATTTAGTCTTTTAAAATTGATTTATTTTTTTATTTAACGTGCATTAATTTTAACTTTAGTATCAATCAATAATATACATGTTTGATCATTTATACACGTAAAAATAATGGCTATTATTTTTTCTGTATATCAATAAGTTGTCCATGTAAAATACAAAGATTGTAACAAATGAATTTTTAATATTGTATTTGAGTTTCTTGAGTGCACTACATGTAATGCCATTATTGTCAATAGTTACAATTGGCAAATTCAGCTGTACTAGCCAACGTTTGTGTAGCCAACAAGCCGGTTCGCCAGCAATAATCCATAGAATTAGTCAAATAGATTTAATGAACTAATTTTGTTTTCGTTCAAGCGTTTATACACGGAACTCGAGCTGTTGCGTTGAATGGAATGCTTTAACAAAACAATCTTGTTTGTTTCATTGCTTTATGAAAAATCATGATTTACTTTCAAAATATTTCCAATGCAAAGCAACGAGACCTTCGCATTTACAAATATATTAATATCGTTGAATTATCGAGCGAAAATTCGAAATCTTAATTTTTCTGTCAAATTTGTCGTTTTCTCGTAATTTCAATTTTCGAAGATCTATCTTTTCTTTTGATTAACAGAAAAAAAAAGTCTCTAATTTTTAATAGCAGACACTTCTGTGTTAGCGAGATCAAAGTGTTTAAAAGTGAACGCTACTCAATTTCCTTTTCTCGTGTACTTTGAAGGTGAGGACGGTAATTGAGTGCATGCAAACGCTGTGTAATGTATAGCGTCTAATTAGCAGCTAAACTCGCGATCGATGCGAGGCTCCGCCCTCCGGAGTTTTCAGCTTATTTACAAATTATACAACGACTTATAATTAGAAATATTAATTCTATTAACTGCGAAATAGAACGGCTGAATGATAAATCTTCAAGTACTATTCGAACGTTCGAACGTGATTAATTGAGACAAAAGTGTATCGCTCTAAAATTTTTACTCACACCAGATGAATGATAAATTGATTATACACGTGCGTTATACATTTCTGCAACTATACACTTCGTGTAATTAGAACGCGATAATCAACATCGCAAAAGTAACATTTTCTAATTATGCAGTCGTTGCAATGAGATAAGCGCCAAATTAATGATTATAATTTTTTTTCTTACAATTAGCACATTGTATGTTTAGAATGAATTACTCTTTTGGGAAAATAAAATGTCTGAAAGAGATATATGGAAGAACAACGATGTTTGAATGTAACCATCTTTTTGTTTGATAATAACATTTATCATCAAGTGTTCGTTAATCAGCTATTTTAATATAAATATTGAAGCATGATAAAATGAAGATAGAATGTCACTTGACATTGTTCTCGCAAAAACTTACGACTCACCAGAACGTAGACAGCGAACGGCATAACGAGCACCGCCACGAGAAGATCGGCGACCGCCAAACTGACGATGAAGTAGTTAGTGACAGTCTGCAGCGCTCGTTCCCTCACCACCGCTAGGATGACGAGCACGTTACCGAAGAGCGTCAAACACGGCACGATCACGAGTATTAAGGCCCACCAGCTGTTCGCGTTAGACTTCTCGTCAACGCCGGCGGTCCCAACGCACTCGCCCGGCCTAACGGCACCCCCGGCGACAATCGACGATGTGCAATTGACGCTGGTGAGATTCAGACCCGTGTCGTCGTAAGGGGCCGTCAGGTTCACGAGGACACTGTAGTTCAGTCGGTTGATGTAGTCGCTCAGGTCATCGAAGGCGAAGAGGTCGGACACGCTGCCGGTATAATTGTCGACACTCGGCGTGGAATAGGACGACGTGGATTCCGCGAAGGACGAGGAGGCAGACAGGATCGAGACGGCGGCGTTCGTCGAGTCGTTGAACCAACCGGACTCGCCGCCATCGACGTCGCTGTCATTCCCCGCGAGGGCATCGCCCAGAAAGTCCGCCATCTTCTCCTCCTGCACGGTCGTAGTGACAACATCGATGGCGTTCGTGACCACCTCTCCTCCAGGTGGCTCGTCTAGATGCCGATGCTCGCGGCTCAACGAGAGGTTTCGAAGGATCGACTTGACGAACGAATCATTCGCTCTCGCCTCCATCACGGTCGATCTCCGTCGATCGACCTTGTCTCTTCACAGCCAGGCACAGGCTGACACCGATCACGAGATCTTGGAGCGTCTCGCCCGGGATTCCATCTTTCTGCCTACACTCAACATCTCCAGGTTGCTTATCTTCCCCGCTACGTTTAGCTTCCTTCTATGCTCTCTTGCACTTCTCTTTCCTCCCTTCCTTCCCTCTCCCCTTCTTCGTTTAGGTAGCAAATACGATAAGGCTTCTTGATCCTCTTGGCGAGCAAGAAGAAGTACTGTTTCTAGCCGACCCTTTGGCCGGTCGCACAGTTTTCCAGGATCCCCGGCTTAGACGCGTATCAGTTGAATCCTTCCTCCAGGATTTCTGTAATAGAGGAAAGGTTGGTGGTTACTATCACCGTTTCGCTTTTACGGGAAAACATGCAATCGACAAAAGTTTGTTTTCAAATTTTATTCAAAACTGCCAAACAAAAATTTTTTACCGAAAACCGATACCGTGTTCAACCTGTATGTTCGTGTGCAAATTTAAACTATGTGTTTCTAATTTTCCAGTTTAAATTTTTAAATAGAGGCGCAAAGTAATACGTGACGTTCTCAATTTTAGTTGCAAATGTAGTAGTTAGTCGATTATTCGTCGTTTATCGGTCTCGGGATATAATGAATTTAATAATAGTTTAAATTTTTCTTTCAATATATTATATTATTAACAAGTAAACGGTTGACTTTGAAAATTATCGATTAAATATATAAATTATAATAATTTTTAATTATTAATACATAAATCAGACATTTCAGCTTTGCTTTGAGCTGTCAATGATTATATTATTATTTGTTACGTTGGTTTAATAATAAATCAAGTAATAATCAGTATATTACTTGAAAATTATTTATTAAATTGTCGTTTGAAAAAGTATTGTTTGAATAAGTGGATAAATCATTTAGCTATATTTCAGAAATTTGAGGACAAAATCTTCAATTTTTTGTTCTAACGAATTAAAAAAAAATATTTTAAGATCTTTATGTTTCTATCGTACGTTCTTTGAAATAATGTGGCCAAGATTGCCGAGCAACCGTATCCTCCAACACTCTCTCAAGTAGAACAAATGTGTTCCATTACTTCGCTCGTGATCGCACGGTGATTTTAATCCCGATCAAACTTTCCAAGCGAGACGATAAATTTACGCAAGGAAGCCGTCCGGGCTATCGAGTGTCTCCTTCCTAATGAAACGTGGAGGAAAAAAACTTGCGAGAGTCCCATCTGCACGCGCCAACGTTTGAGACGAGTGTCTCGTGGCGCAATCTCGGAATTAAACAAAAGCTCACGGTTGTTCTCGTCCGCCCACGGATCGCTCGAAATGGGACTCCGTTTCGCTCTCGGTAGACGACAGATCGAAGGTACACACATACAGAGAGAGAGAGAAAGTCGAATTGACAAATGGACAGGCATTATAGTGTTTCTCTTCTATGCGACGTAGGGAGGGTGTGAGAAAGGGGGTGAGAGGGTAGAGAAGAAAGAGAGGGAGAGAAAGAGAGAGAAGGGATAGGCCTCGGAAGATTTCAACACAGCCACCTCGGTAGACCCTCTTAAAGGCAGAAATCATCTCCTTATCCCACGGGACCTTCCATCTCCGCCGATTCTCTGCTCTACATAGAGCCTAGAAGGGCGAAATGTCGCCAGTATATATTGCCAGACAATATCTTTCAGACTGTAAATTCCTCAGAGTATCGCAGGCAGTCTAGTGGCTGTAAAGTTCGCGGGATATATATGTAGCGCATAATAGCATCCGGTATCCGCTATCTGAATTCTCCCATGGAGCTGGCGGTGTCCGTGTAAGCTGGGAGAAGAGGGCAAGGGGAGCGATCTATGCAAGCAGGGGGGTTCGCACACACGGTTGGCAGAGGGGAGGGAACAGGGGACAAAGCGGCTCTGGAGCTCTGGAGGCTCCTGTTAAAAGCCTGTGTCGGTCTCTTTCCTTCATTCGTCGAACGACGGATCTATCCATTCTTTATCGACGGCCATTCGTGTCCACGCTTGCGAAAATTGAATTCCATTGTGGCGGCTATTGCAGGCGACCGCGGCGAGTCGCCCGTTTAATGCATTAAGCACAGCGAGTCCGCGAATATGCGAGCCGACCGTGTGTCGGCTTGTACTCTTTTGGATTGCAAATGCGCGCCACGCGAGATCTTTTTATTTTTCCTCGCACGAATGCGCGCAGCTAATACATTTGTTTCGCGTAGGAACGTGTTGCGTATCGACAGTAGAGTACGATATCGCGAAGAAACGTCACGTTATTCACGGCCCGAGTAAATTATATAAAAGTTATATGAAAAGGTAGAAAGGAAGACGATTACCATAAATACGAAGAAACATATTGTGTATATCAATTACATTATAAAAGTACAATAAAATATATAAAAATAGATTTGTATGCTAATTTTTATATCAAAAATATTATTCGGGATCTCAAATTGTGCTATGAATAATTTAGCAATAATCTTACATTTCTATCATGTATTGAGAAAAGTAGAGGTCTGGCAAAAAATGTATGTTGAAAATCTTATTGAATTTGTTATTTTTGAATACAAAAATGAGAATATATGTATGCTTTTAGTCAAGTGACAATAATTGGCTAAGAAAAACAGGGAAAATATTTTAAATTTAATTAAATGAATATTTATCTTAATACATGAAATTGTTATTTCAAACTGTTATTTATTTTTTCCAAAATTATTTCAAATTTCGTATATAGATTTAACAAAGTATATGTATTAATAATTGTAGCCTCTTGAATTTCTGATGTACCAATATATTTATTGATTTCAAAAATTGCTAAGATTAATATGTTTAAAAAGAAAAATTGCAAAAAAGTTTATCTTTGCTTTATAAGAAACGCATGTGATGCAGTTTCTCCAAGTTCATAAAAAACATTGGAGGGAAAAAAATTGCGGGACGACCCAGAAAAGGAAACAGCACGCATCCTGTAATTCACCCCGTATTCTCTCTCATCCCTTTTTCCTTCCACCATCAGCATACTCTCCTTCGTCGTTTGTCCTTCTTTTTTCGCATGTCGCGACCTTCGTTCCGTTCTCCGGCAGCGGGAGTACGGCGGAAGTGTAGGAACTGAAGAAGGGTGACTGAATTTTATCAGAAGGAATGTATACCCACACTGCAAACGTCAGATCTTAAACGTCGTTCCGAGGCCGCCGACATTTTAGACTGTCTCCTCGATATCGACATTCTGGAAATGTTCGTGAATGCCATTCCTGACTCCGCTCTTCCGTGAATTTGAGGAAAATAAACGGAATGCCGCGGTGTAAGTGTTTTATACAGTCGCATTGCTGTTTGTTGCTCATAAATTACTATGTAAAATTACTTACAATAATACGTTGCTTTTGCATATCTATTTTTTTTTATTTTCCGAGATTGCAGCTTTTAGGCTTTAAAAGTGGATAATATTTATTGACTTTTGACAATTATTAATAATTCATAAGTTGAAAAGCGCTTAAAAGCCGTTAAAAGTTTATTATTGTTTAAATATTTATTATTTTCTGAAATATCTAGAATCCTAAAACTGCAGAAAATTTTAAAAGATTAGTGGTGAAAAATCATTTAATAGTATTCAGACAATATTTTTAACGACAAAGTACTTTTGATATTATTTTTACTCATATTATTCTTATTCAATTGTTTTGTACATGGAATATAATTCCATGTTGAGAACGCAAGCAAATTATTCATAAAAATACCATGCGTATTCTCTCATGGAATCTCTACTATTTTGAAGATTATAGAAGACGATTTAAAGATTTTTAGAATTTGCCAATATCATTATAATTTTTCCGATACTATTCTACAAAAGTACCGCGGTTTCTATTTATGGATCCTAAAGCTTGCTTAACTGACGTACATGCCCAATCACGATTAACGCTAGTTCGAGTAATAAGTGAAGTAAGAATATTCTCTTTCCGCTGCACTTCAACAAGAAACGTGGCGTTACTTGAATATGTAAATATGCAAAGCGATATTAATCCCTAGTGAAGAACACAGTGTTGAAATTTTGTTCTCGGCATTTGGCGTCGTTGTTACCGCCCGCACTCCCTCCTGTAAAACTTCATGCATTATTCTGCGCTTATGCACAGAAAAGAGAAAATACCGAAATTTGACATTTCATTTCCTCCAAACCTGACGTAGTGCGCGCGTTAAGAAAAGATGAACATTACGCATTCAAATATCTTGCAATATTTCAGAGCAGAAGGCATTTACATATAAGAAAAGAAGTAATGCGGATTTAAAGATTTAAAGATGTGCTTTATTAAAAGAAATACGATTCGTACGGAATTTATTCCGTACTTTTCAATTGCTTCGTCAAGCACAGATAATCATGCGACTTAGCAGAATGTGTGCATTGCATATAAGTAATACGACAATTTCTTGTATTAAAATTAATTATATTAATTGTTAAAGGCAAAAACAGATGAAAATAATTTCGTACAGACAGTAAAAAATATCGAAATTAATTATATAAATTTTCTAATTCAATGATGGTACATATTTTGTTAATTTTTGACATTATTTTACATTTATAATATAAAATAGTCTTTGCAATCGATAATTTTACTGAGGTCAATCGACTCTAGCTTTTTGGCAATAGGTTTTCGATATTTTCCCCTTAACCGAGGTCGGTCGTAAATCATTCGTAAGCGGACCATTTTGTTTTTATCCATTCGCCCAGCCAACAGTTATAAATCATATCAATGTATTTTAAAAATTGCATCTTCTTAGAATTATTATCACATTTTGATACAATTTTCTTTAATACTTTCGGACATAGTTTGAAAAATAATACTCGGAAATATTACAAAATTTTGTCCGTTCTGAAAGATTTGTTTGATATTCTGCTCTCGCCAATCTTTTATGATATACATTTGTGGTATACATATCCGTACACATACGTATTCGCTACCAAAATACTCTCGCTTTAAAAATTTCAGCCTTCAGAAATGACATATAATTTACACTTTCATTCCAGATCCGTTCAACCGAGAAAAATTGGATGGCAACGCGATGCATATGGTATACACGCGCGTGTTGTGGAGGAAAAAAATCATCCAGTTTTTAAATACTATTATGAGGAATATGCGGAATATAAAAAGGTACGTGCACGCAGGAAATCTCGTAGGTGTGAGTAATGCGAGTTCGTCCACTCTCGCCTAGATTAGTCTCAAAGGATTGCGTTGTCGACGAGATAACTTTCGCGAGCACGCAAACAAGCCTTCGGTATAACTTTGCCTGCTCCGTTCCTCTCTGAGAATTACGCGCAAGAACGTTGCTATTCGCGCTGATGACAAACGTTGCGTGTGATATAAGTGGATAAACGCGAACGCGTGCTTATGAACATCGATAATCGATACGCATTTTACTCTTATTCTATAACGTAAGTCATAAAAATAAAAAGATAATATTGCATAACTATGTAATGTCTCGAAATACATATATCCTCTTCAAGAACAATGAACAAAAAATATCTAATTGAAAACGATAATACATTTTGCGCTCATAATGGCAAGGCAAATGATTGATCAATAGTACCATGGGAATGGAGAATAACAATTTAGTAATATATCTCTAATGTCATAATATAGTTCTTACTTTTACGAAAACTACGTCAAATTTATCAAATTATTCACATACATTTCCAATATGTTCCAATTTACTCTTCTTGTTCATAAATGCAACACCTAGCTAGCTCATGTAACGTCATACTGAAGTTTAATAGAGTTGCGTGCAATGGTGATAAATACGATTGTTGTATAAATAAACAAACGCTGCTATTTGCACGCAGTAAGTATAGTGCGAATTTGAGAAATAAAAATATCGAGTTAACTATGAAGTGGCACTAATTAACCTGTGTATCAACATGATATATATGTGGTTGTCATTTGATTTAATATTTAAAATGTTAGGATTGCAATCCCTAACTTGATGAAAAAGCAATATTTGAGAGTATATTTAATAGCAAGCTGAAATATCGCCGTAATTTGCATGTTAAATTTTTCAATTTCTTGATTAATCAATTGATTATTCTTTCATATTAGAGAAACAAAACTAGAAAACTGGTTCATGTTTTATGTAATTGCGTCATCTGTGATTCGATTCCGCACGAATAAAATAAGCAGATATTCCATGTGTTGCTGTTTATGAATTTTGCGGTACGTCGTCATCAATTTCAAATTTTTCAAAATACCGCCATGCTCTGTGAAACATTCGATGCACGAATATGTACAAAAAGTCCCGAAATTGTTTTCAAATATTAAATCGTTGCTGCAACGATTTCTCCCATGGCAAAACCAGAAAATATTCCCGCAATATATTCTCAGCAATTTTCATCTTGCTTGGAAGGCAACATCTTTCTCCTCCTTTGTAACGTCAGTTTCTGTCTTTCAAAAAAAAAGGGAGGAAAGAAATGAAATCATATCTCCCTAGATTGATCGCTCTTGTGCAGCAGTTGCGCGACAAAGAATACCGTACATCGCGGGGAAAAATATGATCCTCTACCGCCGCGGTGAGCCCGACTTAGATTAATCGGCGAAATAATGATATAATTAATTACGTACAATTAGCACGAAACTTCGCTAATGCGGAGTCCTTCCTGCCCGGTGTTCTGTTAGACATTTGGTGCACCATTTCGGTGAGAAATGATCCTGAGGAATTATCCCGAGTACTGCGATATGTATCAAAAGCAGGTCTCTCTTTCTCTCTTTTTCTTTCGCTCTGACATTTAATTTTAATGTAAAAAATGACAAATGTCTCTAGCAATTTAATAATCATCCGAAACAATCTCATGCTTACAATATATCCTCAATTGAATGAATTTTATTTCCGAATGCATGATGCGAATATAATTATAAGTTAGACGGCGATGAATAGAAAAATTTGCGCGAATAAATTAGGCACGTGACAGTTTGATAGGAAAATTAATGTGATAAAATCTGAAATTGAATCGAAATATATACCGGTATGAGTGCATTTATAAATAAATCGGCACGAAATTTCAATATTAATACGCGGTTATAAAAGAGGCCGTGTATTAACTTTATACACGCCGAAAGGTTTCTCTCCGACTGAATAATTAACAGTTTAGGCCGTAAATAATATGCGATAATTACTAACTGCCACGGGGCAAATATTCGCGTGTGACACATATCGACGAGTGTTATACATGCATAATTAAATAAAACGAACTAAAAAGTAAAACTCGACATACGTTCATAATTTTAAACTATGTCACATGCATTATTCGTTTTAAATAATTCGCTCGAATAAAAGCGCATCTTGCGATCTATCTTGTACACAAGACCTCGTAAAACATTACAAGCTATTTCTTCGGGAATTATTAGGGGATAGCGATAAAATTCAAATGTGAGTGAGATGTACGAAATGGCACGAAGATGAATAAGAAATGTCTATCTTCTGCCGACACAATCGTCATTTTTCTTCGTCGAAGTCACGCTGGCACGTCTAATAATGGTGAACGCAACAGGTAATGGCACAGAAACGTGTCCTATTAAATTAACTGAAAAAGATTCCTCCTTCTTTTACTGCATGATCGCACTCAATCGATTATCTACAGATGTGACGACTTTGCATATGGATTCGACATTTGACATTTCTTAGTCTTTCTTCTACTCCATAATAATTTTTTGTTTCTCACATTGCAAAAGTACGAACAAAAGTGAATTGTATACTTTTTAATTAATCGATTATAACGATTAGTTGATTGTAACAATTATTCGTCTCGCGCGATTATTTTCGTCTCTCTTGAGAAAAATTGCGGTTCATAAATTTTATTAGACATCGCCAGTCACAGGCATCCTTCCCATCAAATTTTTGTCAGGAATGAACTTATCAATAAATTTCCCCGGTGACGTTTAACGTATATTAATGTCATCATGAATGCACGAATTTTTTCGAAAGCAGCACAACTTTTTTCATGGATGTTATTTGGGAATATACTCTAAAAATTTAAGTTTAAATTATAGTACAAGTAAAAAATGTCTAACTTGTTATTCAAAGTACTTCCAATTTCATAAAATTATTAACAAAATCTCCCAAATAGAAATAAAACATTAGAATTACTTGTAATATCGCTCACTGATTAATACCATTTATTTAATACTATTTACATTTATTTAATTTTGATTCGTGGAAACTTTTAAATTAAATATATTATAATAAACAGCAATTTTTTGTTCCATCAATAAAAAGATTAGTATAAAAGTGATCATCACTTCGTGTCTCTAATATCACTTATGGTAATCAACTAATCGGAGATCGTGCAATAGCTTTTTATGGAAATGACTCAATATGTTAAATACACGGATCCCAAGTACCCGGATCGCAAGGAATTTGTAAAATACCGTGCATTCGGAGAATTACTGGAATTACTTGGAATTACCTTGTCAACTATTGGACTGGAGGACTGCCGTGAGTGCCGGCGGATTCAATTGCGCCTGAAAAAGTAGAATGGCCTGCTGAGAGCCCATTTGCACAAAATCCAACGATTGCTAACTCCACAGCTTATGCTGCCATATAATTTCGAAATATCGGCAGCACTTTAAAATGCCTGCTCGTGATATAGTAAAGCACGATAGTCTTACCGGGGCGAATCGAATCTTGACTCGATTTCAAGACAATTATACGTCTATTTCACATATCATGGAATTGCAAATTTTTGTATAATATTGCACAAGAAAACATTTGCTTTCTATTGTAGAAATTAAATGCATATGTTTAATACTGCTGCATAAGTTAATTGAGACATATACTTTGTAGTTTAACAACATATTATTGTATAAAAAAATGATATAATATTTCAATTGAAAATATTAATTTAATAGACATATAAAGATATTAAAATTTTCCTTATTTAATAATTTTATAAATATATATTTTATAAATATAAGTGACGGGAAAGAGCACGGAAATTATTTCTAATTATACGTAATTACATCCTTTAAACAATTTGCCACGTAAATATAAGTTATACGATTAAGTTCATATAATTAAAGAACAGAATGAATAATTATATTAAACAAGTTACAAGATATATTAATATCACTATTTGGACAAGTTAATTTTATGTTACGTACATGATTTTTTTACTTCCCAAAGACTATAGATTATTAAGGGAGAGATAAGTTATGTAAGAGAGAAAATGAGAATAAGTGCGATTTTACTTATCCACTCATTGTAATTAACAATATTTATGTCGTCATAAATATCATGTAATTATCATACAAAATCCAATCTAAATTATTTATATATAATTTGTACTCGTCGCGCTTCGTTATTTACTCACTTCGGATAAAAGCCAATTTAAATGGAATAGCTTGGATGAAAACCAACCATTAACAACTGTCGGGATTAATTTTGCATTCGATGAGCATTTTATAGCAAATGCCCACTCCGCGAGAAATGACATTTTTCTAATTATAACGTTGAAAAGAGCGCGAATATGTGTTATGCGTGAATTTAATAAAAATAATGCAATATCCCTTCTGAAGTAAAAGAAGATCAAAAAAAAGGACACACTGGCAGCCGAATACATTTGACTCCCCTCTTCGCAATCCACTTTGCCCAACGCCCTCGTACAGAAAGGCTTATCAACCTGCGTGCATTCCCAGAGAGGACGGTAATGAAAATGCCTCCGGAATATTTCACGTGCCCCTTTAATACATCAAGGGATGAAGCGGAGGAGCGGAAAGTGAGAACAAGGGAAGAGAGGGAATGAAGGAAAAGCTGCTGTACAATCGATGCCGGAACAGGAGGCAAGGTAAAAAGGCCGTAAAAGAATCCTTTTTCCATCTCTGCTTGTGTTACACTTTTACCCTGCGCAGGTCTTCTCATTTATAGTCCTAATTCATGTGACACGAAGCTAGCCTGCAGCATCTCTTTATCTCGCTCCACCTTCACCATCATCAAATTACCCGCTCATTATTATGGATGCATTAAAAAAAAGTTTTGCGACTAGATAGATAAACCGAACGTGACCCTAAGTACTCAGTGATATTGCATAACTATTCGCTGTGTCTTCGATTTTTTATTCAGAATCATATTAATTCGAGATTTATCGAGTAGAGTACAGAAATAAATTATAAAATGCCCATAAAACACACGAGAAACTCTAGAAGAACAAAATTATAAAAATATATGTTAAGAGAATTACTGCTTCATACAAATATAATACTATATTATTTCGTCTACATTAAAAATGCATTCGACATATTTAGAAATTGATTGTATATTTCAAAATTCTTGAGAAATAATGAACAAAATACGTTTGATCTAATTTTCTGTCAACGTAATTTTTTTATTTATTCTTTATTCGCGTAATTTTTTCAAGAAGCAATTTTGTTTTTAATAAGTTTTTAAGCTTTATCGCTCGCAAGACAGACGATGCACCAACTTTCACGGTTGTCTCAAGTGTTTCCCTCGCCGAATAATAAATCCCCGTCTCTCTCTCACACATCGTATTTTAATTATCAGTGATCGAGGTCTCCTTAGCAATTCAAATCGCACACGTGACTACACCCTTGACACCGGCGCGGCTGCCGACATAGAGGACCTTGGGCCAACGAAATTGGCGTGCCAGCACGCGACAGCGACGCGCGTCCGCGCCGCTAATGATCCGCGACTTACCGTCCATCCCGGCAGTAACGTCGCTCGATGATCGACGATTATCCGCGACGGGACATTCCCAGATCATAGCGAGTCTTCCGCGCGATCGATCCATGGAGTCGCGATATCACGAGGTACGCACGAGGTCTATGTGATCCTGCATCCGCGTTGTCGTGAACCGGCAGATCGGAGTCTCGTACCGTTGACACTTCTCGACGCGCCGAGAGGTACACCGTCACTTTCGACGTGGCCACGACCGGACGATGTGTCACGCACAGACGTCGACATGATGTCACGCGTACATGGCGAAGCGCTCCTGGTGTCGCGTGTTTGCCATGGTTAAAATTGACGAGAGATAAAGAGAAAGAGAGAGAGGAATTGGAAAATGGAGGGAAAGGGAAAAAGAGGAGGATCCGACCACGAGGGAAAAGCCGTGGAGCTCCTCAGTCTACTATCGTTTCGATTACCCGCGCCGCGCGATTACGGCGATACACACGGGAAGCCGTCTTAAGCCACGCCATTCAGTGCCGACGGATCGTCTGAAATATTTTGCCACAGTGAATCGGAAACCCCAACGACGTCGTATCCGATCAACGGGACCGGGTATTTGGTGGGCTTATTAAATTCTCGGTGGAAATGACACTTGTGCTCCTTTCTCGGCTACGATCGTGCTACAATCTTCCTCGCAAACTTTCCCTCTTGCCTAAACTTCTCTCATCAGCTGTCCCCCGCGCCACTCTGTCCCGTTTTTCCACTCCGCGGCTTATCCCCTTCAATCTTCGCTTTTTGCGATTGATTCACCGTCCCTGCTTGAGTCTCCAGTTGGATCAGCAGCCATTAGCAGGCACGACGGAATTACTATTCGCAACGACGGCAATCACGTTAATCCGATCCGCCGGCACTTCCGGCTAATTTCGCCATGTCGCTGCCCTGTCGATCGACATTGAATTTCCTGGCCAGAAATTTGGTTCTGCTAAAACGGAACCGTGCCGACGAAACGTGTGCACGCCTCACGCGCTGGTCCATAAGGCTTGTCACTGATCCACGATGGAAATGAACGATTATTCCCGATCGATCACCGTTTAGATACTCTCTCGTGTGTGTACATTCGATCTCGAAGCTAATCGATTTTCCGGCCAACAAGTTTTGTCTTAAGCTCTTCGTGCCGTTGCAAATAGTCTCATTTTCTTAACCATCTCGTAACTGGCACAGCACGCACGTCACACGACGAGATCTTCATGAACTAGAGTATATATTTCGGCAACGCAATATCTCTTGATTGATTTCAATCAATTCACGGCGACAACTGTTCGATCCGGCGGGTCGTTGCGCGAAACAATTGCGAAGGTACCTGTGGATTCCAGCGAGCGACGATCGACGATCGAATAAGACGCGCGAGATCACCAAGTGTCTATTGACGTTTCAGAACGAGCAAGTTACGTGGACCAGGATCGATTGACGAAGATTGGCATCACACCACCGTCAACGTCGTCGTCGTCGTTTATCTCGATCGGCCAGCACTCTCGAGCCACGTCGTGGAGCGTACGGCGAGCGACTGGCTGTCTGCTCGAGTTTCTACACCGCCTCGAATCCCGAATGCTCGCGCGCGCTCGAGAGGGGTTGGAAGTGAGTGAGAGAGGGCGTGAGAAAGCGAGAAAGAGAGAGAGAAGGGAAGAGAGAGAGAGAATACGCGAGAGGGGAACTCCACCCTCTCCCTTCCTGGCAAAACCCTCTCGCGCGCACGCTGCCTGCGACCAATCCCTAATTCTCAGCCGTCCTCCACCAGCCACCTTCTATTCCTCCTCTGTGTCGCGTTGGCCGTTCCCATCCTCTCTATCTGTTTCTCTCTCTCTCTCTCTCTTCCTCTTTGTTCCCGTAGCGTTTCTTTCGCAATCTTTTCTTGCTCATCTCGAAGCTTTCGAGTATCTCCAAATTCGTTGGCGCAGGTCCTGCCGGCAGATATGACACGGGACTTTGATTACCAACGGCGCGTCTGGCTCGTGCTATCTGTTACTACTAGCGCGCAGGGAATCGCACGTTATGGGACAAGTGTCGGTCGCTCCAACGAGTTCGAGTGTGTTTCCCAACTGGCTTTTCTTCCCTTGAGAATAAACTTAGCAAATTTCAAACAATATCACGCAACTGTCAATCTTTGATATTCAGAAAAATCTGACTAGTTTAATTAAGATTAAATTATTTTAATTTAAAAACTAAAAATAAAAATTCTTTAAGTAGTAATTAAAAAGAGAAAACGAGAGAAATAATTTAAAGAAACATGACATCGAATTGTACAGTTCACGTGGAATATTTTATACAAATATTAGTTGGACATTTGTTGATATTTTGTTATGGCTCATAAATTAACTACAGTAATTTTATTCTAATTGTTAGAATAATACTCTTACAGCATGAAAATGATGTATTGTTTCATTGCGTGTACCTATTAAATTTATTTGTTATTATTAAAAAAATCTCTTATTTTAGCAAATTACATTTATGGTAAAAGTGCCGTGTGATAGCTTTAGCTACGGCAAAAATCAATAATCTATAGTCATATCCCCTTGATTCGCGATCGCTTGACCTATATAATTTTTTAGCCGTATAATTTTCATAATGGATGAAGTATTAACATCGATATGCTTGTTTCGAACACATCAAATTAACATTATAATCAGTCTTCGTCAGAATTACGTCATTTACAGTTAATAAACTAGAATAACGAAGATAAAATATGTACAATTTATTTTAGATTGATAGCAATAAGTATTCTAAAATTAAAATATTTCACTACGAGAGATACGACAAAGAGTATTACATAACATTTCCGTTCTAATAATAATTATCGAAAGAAGAAATGTTACGGTTTTTATTCCGTAATTAACGACACTTAATTTTTTGATAAAAGATATTTTCTCTTTAACAAGAAAAAAGAATCGACTTTCACGTTATGAAATATCAGAACTAATATCAAATGTTATCATACCGATCATGATATCGTAATTTGCGGATAAGTACCATTTGAATGATATTAAGTGCGGAATTCTATTTTGGATTTCAAATGACGTAGATACATAAAGACTATCTCATAAAGACCAGGATCTCGCGCAGGTAGCATAGGAGAGCTGAATCCAGCGAGCATAAACGGTGGGGAAAGCAAAGAAATTTATAGTTTTCAATTTTCCGTCTGTCTGGATTCGCGCGATGTTCTGCAGCCGTATGCAAAGTACTCTCTCATTTAGCCCATATGACACGTTTTCTCTTTCTGGAAGATGAAATACATTTGGTTTCTTTTACACACACAAATCACCAGTTATCGATAATCTACAGCCTCATAGTAACGAAGTACGATACACGGCTGTGCCGCATTGCCGCGATTTTATAAGCGAAACAAATTATCTAATCTAAATAATCTAATCTCTAATCTAATATCTAATCTAAAATATAATCTAAATAAATAAAAAATAATCTAATATCTAATCTAAAATAATTTGAGAGCTTTTTTGTAATCTAAAGTTGGTGTTTGTTTGCATTGAAATGATAGAAAGACGTTTCGAAAATTAGTGAGATTTCAACCTGCATGCTGCCGTTTGCATTGTGTAATTTCCATTATAATAAATTAATATTGTTACTTTTACTAACTCCGTTGTAGCTCGCGTTTGTGCACAACAGAACGCGATGTACTGTAGATATAGGCATATCGGTTTATCATTTTCGCAGCAGTGGCAGACGCGTTCACGTCTCAACATCCTATATTTACTTCAAAGGAAAAGCTGTTTACCTATTCCATGGTTTGGCAATTTCTCGACAAGATAGTCACGATAGACACTGGCTAAATCGGAGATAAGTATTGTAAAATGAGAAATTCTCAAAGAACAGGTTTCTTTCATAGCTTTTTAATATTTTAGAAAAAATCTACAGGCCTTACGATTTACTATAAAATTCTATAACGTCACTTTTGAATATGTTTCGAAATATGTTTTTCCGAATACGGATTACGTTTGTACAAGAGTCGATTGGTTTTCGACAAATGCAGCAAATTTGTATATGTACATTCTTGATTCGAATTTAATTTGTGTAACGTG
This sequence comes from Tetramorium alpestre, assembly GCA_021460005.1. Classification (NCBI taxonomy): domain Eukaryota; kingdom Metazoa; phylum Arthropoda; class Insecta; order Hymenoptera; family Formicidae; genus Tetramorium; species Tetramorium alpestre. The sequence continues at coordinate 802,370 of JAJVSH010000004.1, forward strand.
TATCGATTGAACAATTTCAAAGATAAATCGTCATTTCATGAGCAGTTATTGGGTTGACAGACGAAAGACTAGAAATCGGACTGATGAGCCGTAATTCTACGAATTGATGTAAATGATATTTACCATTAGAGTTGACATCGATACAATTTATTCGATTCTACTGTTCGGAATCCCTCAAACTCTCTGTGGTCGCGTTAGCAGCGAAAAGCTATTTACGTGTTTATTTATCTGTCGATCCATTGGTATGTCGGACTGATTAGCGTTTAATCGATTATTACAGCACGTCGAAGCAAAAATTGGATGTAACACACGGCCGTTCGTAAATGACGCAAATAAATGATCGAATTTATGATATAATTCCGTGTAATTTTACCGCTCTTGTTCGAATGATTCTTCATTAGTCAGTAACGCAATTCATCGGCGCAATGAAGCGCAAAATATTCCAAATCTTTATGATTCAATCGCGCGAAATAAGCAGGTTAGTATTAAAAAATCGTTTACTGTCATTGCGAAACGAAAGCAGTTATGCAAATCAGTTTGCTCATTGTGCAGGCCGTAATCAACGTTGATGTACATTTAGCGGTACATTATCTCATGCAGAAATCCCACACGTTTGCTTCAACACCGACGATTGCTCATTTACATATCATTGCATACGATACGACATATTAGATGGATTACGAATTCACTGGGCGCAACGCGAGTATTAAATGCCCATAAGTCGCTTTACGATAATCGAATTTTCCTGAAGACCGGCGTATAATAAAAAATTAATGATGATAAATTGCACGATACATTAATATAAAGCAAGTACCGAATGAAGCGATATAAATGCTTTGAAAAGTGCTTTAAAATCTACATTATCAATTTTAAATTTACTTTTAACATGTTAGCAAATTCAATTAAACAAATTAATTGGACGTAGATTTACAATTTTTTAATAATGTAGATTATAAGCAATGAATTTTTTCTCGCTTTTTTTCTATTTAAACGGAGGAGTGGGAGGGAAGAAAAGGAAATGTATATGTTAGTTGTATTAAGCTAAAAGCTAGTAGTAGCAGAACGTGCTAAAGACTTCAAATCAGCACTTCCGGTTCACTCTGTCTCAAGTCAGTTTCTCACTCCGCGTACCTACATGAATGGAGGTCTATTCTCAAAGTTAGAGATGCTTCCAATCTGTTCAAAATGATCGAGTTTCAGTACCGTATACGCGCACCCGGGAATATTGTGCTAACAATTATTCCATGATTGACCACCCAGATTAATAAAGTTATAATTACTATATGTCGCGTGTATTACCGTGGGGGGCCAGATCAAACGCCTGGATAAACACAATTTACTTCGAAGTTAATGTATTGTACTAGCAGCTATGTGAAAGCAACGCGCGGTCAGTCGATATGGAGAAACTAGATTCTGTTGTAATCCTTTTGCATTTATTAATAGATCAAATGGACGTAATTGTAATCGGTGATTGGTGTTAATCGAAAAGCTCCCATTAATAATATATGGTGTGCCAGAATCCATTAACATAGATATTTCCGTTATAAACGGAAAGCTGCTGTCAATCCCATTGTACATTCCGATCATTGATACATTTCGCAGAATTTACGTTCTGAAATATTAATCTATGCGATCTGTATGCTTTCGCCATACACGTCATATACGCATTTATCGATAATCGATTAATGTATTTAGTGTGATCAATAATTGCGGTATGAAAGGATCTAAAATTTCAGTTATTTAAAACTTGTTGATTAAATTATTATTTGAGCATTAATATATTTGAAGTGACAGTATTAAATGAAAAATAAATATTTTTTTTCTTCTGATGAGTATAGATAAGTAAATAAACCTTTAATAAGTAAATAAGTAAATAAACCTTTAATATTATTTTACCAGTTACAAATTTCTGTGTCAATTAGATAAGAAATAAGCAAAAAAATTAAATGTTTATACGAGTTAAATATCTGAGGGAGTCAATCTGATTGTCTCGTCTAAGTGTTCTTTTTTTTCTTGACAAATCACTTAGTTTATTCTTTTCTCAACATTTTCGGCAAATATTGATATATGACGTACTGTGCGTTGGGCGCAAACTTTTTATAATATGCAAAAAATATCATCCATCACTCTCACCAGCTGGCATAGTATCTGTTGTGAACAAATTTCAAATGAAAGATGTTTAAAGATTTTAATTTAATTCTTTTAACTCCCCACACGTTTCCAAAAGCAAAAAGAAAAAGAAATATAAAAGGGCATTCTTGCTTGTATGTCGTAAAAATGTATGAAAGAAAAAATTAAAATGAATTCTGATAAACTACGAATTAGTTAAAATGAAAAATGCAAACTTTTAACCAAATAATTAATTAAAATTAAAGCAATTATTAATATAATGTTATTTTTTTCATTAAATGATGTTATTTTTTTCAAAATTTTAAATTTAATCTTTATTAATCTTTAATTTAACTTTTATTTCCACATGTTCAATAACAAAAGATTAATAATAATTCTTTCCATATTAAATAAAATAGGTATTGGCTAATAAATTAATTAAGCTCTAATTAATTTAATTATTAACTTAATTAAAATTTAATCGAAGTCACGTTTACTTAACACTTGAGAGTTAAGATCTTCATCTTGGCGCTAGATCCTTGGCGCTGAGGTTTTGCACAACGGAAGTCAGACCTCGTCAAGATAGACCGCACATTTTCACGGCTCGTTGCAGGCATCGCAAACTCGCGAGACATGTGCCGTCTTTCAATAAGGCGGAACACCACGGATATTCGTCTACCCGTGGAATCTGAGGAGATTCTACCGTCATGCGTTTTTGAAATTCCGCGTCGATACTTACCCCGGTATCGGTCTGTCGATACCGACTCGTGCTTGCGCAGCACGGGGCGTTTACTCACGCTTAAATAAACTCATTTCTTCCCACGTATTCCACTTTCATTTCTCCGCACTCTGTGCTATGGGAAAATACGTCGATATGTAATAGAAGGGGCATGCGATCGGGCCCCGGCCGCTAGAGATACGCCGGTCATTTCATGTTGGAAAAGTGCAGGAAAACGGAGGAAAACTAACAAACTACTAAAATAAAAGCATGAAATGCAACGGGCGATTTCAGAAATTGCGGCAAAAACAAATGAAAATCAATACTGCATATATACGGTTTTTTAAACATATGTACGCGTAAAAGCAAATTAAAGTAAAAAATGTTTCACTATAATATAAATCACTATAATATAAATCTTCTATCTGCATATCTTCGATATATTGTATAAATCTTCTATAAATCTTTTCATATTTCATGTATCTCCTTTATTAAATATTATTTGCATCGCGACAATCATAAATCACGAGTAATTTAAAAATTTTTTCTAAAACAGTAACATTAAGTATTCTATTTTTATTAGCTTGTTACAAACAAGATATGTCTGTCATAATGGAAAGGAAAGAACCGAGATAGAGAAATCCCCAAAAATTTCATATCGCATTGTATCGTATTTGTCATTCATGAACATCGCTGTTCCTGTGAGTATCTTTCGCGAGTCCAAGCTTTAGCTACAGACGTACGAGGCCGCATCTCGGATAGTCGCGGTGCTCTGCAGAACAGGTCAACATACGCGTGGAACCGCCGCGCCGTTTGCCCCGCTCTCGCTCTAATCGCGGTCGCCGTGGTTCCATCGAGACAGTCGTGAGCGATGCAGGGAAAACATACGCCCGTAAATTCATCGGATATTCAGAAATGAACAGCGCCGCTAGATCGAGCTTGCATATTCATGGATTTTGTCTCCGGCGTGTGTGTTTGCACAGACCAGCCGCGTCTGGTGAAGAATAGCTGCAAACGAAACCATCCGTTCATCCTCATATACGCAAAACTGTCTTTTTCACCTTACAAATTATTATTGAAAATTTGAAAGGCAATCTTTCTTTTATTATACATATTATGTACATTATAATGGCATGTAATTTAGAGCTCATGATGCATAAAATAAATTTAATGGCTTTATAACCGATGAAAGCTATCAAGCAATCAGTTGATTGCATATTTAAATTTTTATCAATATTTTTAAATCATTAATAATACTGCATACAATATATCAAAATTGTGATGTTTCTTATTCTGTTTCACACATTTAGCGCAACAGGATTTGTAACGAAGAATTTTTATGACAGACTATACAATTTGAATATTTAAAAATTGATTGCACAGTATTATAATGAAAAAACCCTACAAAGAATTATTAATTACGTGAAACAAATTACAATTTTATAAATGTGAATTTTTAAATGAGCTCTTTTTATTTAAGAGATTATCTAAATCTCTCGAGATCAAAATCGATTCGGCAGACAAATGTATTTTTGCTCTTATACACATATGTATGTACGTGTGATTCCCCAATCGATGGGGCAACATTAATCGAAAATCTTAATGCCCTCGCTTACGACCGCGCTCAGACAGTCGCTTAATCCTCCCTTGAGATATCCTCATTTAGTTAATCCCACACCCCACGTATTCCGCTACAATTTACAGATAGCCTTGAGGAAGGTGTAGCCTTGGTAATTCATCGCGTAGACGGTTCATGTGGTGAAGCGAGTGTTCTTGATTAAACTATCGTCATTAAGCCACATTTAAGCCACGTAAATAAACAAACAAGCGAATTTACAAAAATGCATGTTGTAATTATTCGCGATTTGTCATTATTTGCCTTATCACTTCGCTCATCCATATTTTTCAATGATGCAACAGTAAAGATTTTCAAAAAATAGTATATTTTCTTATCTTAAATGACTACAATACAAAGTATAATTGATTATTTATTCGAATATGATAAAATAAAATTCTTGAAAATAAAAGATTTGTAAATTATGAATTCATAAATTATAATATTTGAAATTATAAAGTACAATATTTTAACCAACGTGCTCATAAATACATATATTGTGCAGAAATCAATATCGACGTATATTTAAATAAACTAACTTGAATTTTATTCTTATTAATAATGTAGACATACCATTATTCGATTATTTACTCGTGTATTAATAAAGCTGACAATAATTCATTTGAAAATGCGTCCGCATTTACGTTTAGCATGCCGCGGTAGTAACAGTCAATACTTGTGTTGTCGTAACGACAGTTCACGGTTTCGCACAATGTGTTTCTAACTCGCACAATCTGGATACAATCATCGCTCATTATTAACGATATCGGCAGGTGTAACGCAACATTATTCGCATGTGCCAAATCTGTAAACAATTCGTCAAGCGAACTATTCGTATAGTGCGACGTACGCGATCAATCTTAATTGAACTATTCGCGTTCAAAGTGGAAAAGATAGAATTCGATGTAATGACAGATCTCGATTCTGAGAATGGTGTAAATTAAAAAATGCATATCTCTCGTGCGTAGAAGAGGGCTTTAAGTTTTATTACGTGTCATTGCTCTTCGACGATATAACTGTACAGATTAATAACATATTCATCGCGTCATGTGCATCGAGGTGGCATGCATCGATAATGCACGGCGGCTCTGATAACGGTCAATCGCTATGCGGGAGTATCTAAATTTAGAGCGCGCGGAGAGTGCTTGTTAGCTGTTAACTAAATCTTGATACAGCCGGTATTCGGTTCTATGTCTCGGTTAATATTTCCCGCATGCAAGGCATTGAACAGGCGACGTCACTGACCGCTGCTAAATCGATTATTACTTATTTGCGTTTATTGGCTATGCGTAATGGAATCCGTACGAGGAATATCGTACCCGCGTTCCTGTTGGAAAGTAATCAATAATAGTTCTCGTGAGGTAACTTTCATTAAATATCTTAGAATATTTTTTATTTGGTCGTCCAGAAAACATTATTGAGATTTTTGTGAAAAATGCATTTATTCAATCTTTACAAACATTTCAAAATACTTTTATTTTAAAATCACAAATAAAAATAACTGTTGCACATTCAGGAAAACAATGTTGCTATATAATGCTATCTATTTTTTAAACGCGACTTTGAAATCTTAAGATAGTCTCGTTTTATCATTTTTTGCTAAAAAAAGAAAGGCAAATTACATCTTGTTGAATATGGTGTAATCCATCCATTAAACACTCCAGCGATCATCGACAATTCTTAGAGGATAAGATCCCGGCGGTACCACGGCTTGGCGCGTTTAAAGCTCTCAATCCCGAGCCTCCTCCTCTTAACACCGTGAAATTGATCGACGCTCTACGGATTTTAGCGGCTTTCACATATCCGTAAAATCTTCGTCAACCCGAAAATCCATCCATCAAAATCGGATGACGCGCGTGATGCAGAGAGGGCCGGCTATGAAAATTCCTTTCGCGGATTTTTCGAGGTTGATCGCGATTTTAGTACATGCGCGTACGTTTGTCAGACGCAATTGCAACGCGTTTCCGCACCGCGTTGCCTGGAATTTCGTGATTGCGGAGTTTCGGTCTTGCGGAGGTATCGATCTTGACGTATAGTTCCCCGCAGCGGTGTCGATTTGCCGTTTCATCGGTAATTCATTAACCCAGAAATGGATCAGCCAAGTGTCTCAGCTCAATATGGGCAGATTATAGTGATCTCAGACCTATTCCGATCGGCAACTGCAGATTTATTGCTAACTGTCTGACAATTACCAATTCGATTACGCTAGCAGATAGCACGAATAATTAAGGACACTGAAATTGCCGCACGAACATCTGTTAAAGATGCTCTTCGGAGAATATTACAATTGCTAAACTAATACAACCAATATATAAGGAAAAATTGAAAATTCATTGCAAATTACTGTATTATTAAATTATATACTGAATTAAGACGAGAAGTTTTCCATTTTTTCAAATTAGTTCTCTGGTTGCTTTAATATATCTGCTTCTTACTGTTTCTTGCGAAATTTTAATTTGAAATTGTGCAGCAACAGTATTCGTAGTCATTTTCAATACACCGTTGCCAATCACGGATCACAGGGTAAAGTTTCTCCCAGCCAGGAAATATCACGACGAATAAATTCGGCGGTAACCTCGGCGCGCATTATGCGATCTGAAAAGTTATAAGGGATGTTATAACCCCAGCGCGCCGTAATAGAACTTAAGATGAATAGAAAAGTTTCTCTCCTCACCTTTGCCAGAATATTTCAGACTTTCCCTGAGACTCTCTCGTTCGAAAATCACTTCATAATCTTCCGTCACGTCCATGAACTTACAAATTGTCCGTGAAAAAGTGTCTCGATGTTTTGCATAAAAACATCGAGACATTATATCATTTTTTTCCTTCATTTGATACAAACGAATAAATACAATAAAAAAGGTAGCCAATATCGGTTATGCAATCACTTTTAATACTTACACATTTCATAAAAAAAAGTTTGATACAAGAAAAATGTTGATTTAGAAATTTTTTTGAAGTTTGACAATAAATATACGCAATAAATATACGCAAAATTTTCTTGTACGCATTTGCGCAATGTAATCTTGCTTTTCTTATTCTTACTCCTTAATATTATTAAATGATTTAACAGTTCGATTAGAATTCGTTACAACTTATTGAAAATTGTAAAAAAAATTATACTAGCATTTTAAAAAATGAGGAGTGCTTAGCGCAAAAAAGATCATTGTTCGAAGAAAATTGATCCACAGTGTAATTTATGAACTGACTTTTCTCAATCTGTATGAGAAAACAATAATTTATGGATCCCACGAACATATGGTCTGTTATTTCGTTCGGCAATCTCATACTGACAGATGGTCAGACTTGCAACTTACGAAACGCAGTCAGGAACATCGAAGAGGAATCGTTTGGGGAGATTAAGCGTAGTTAACGACCCACCAAGCTCCCCTGAAATAACGACTACACGCGGAGTTGCTCTAATTAAACTTGGTCCAATAAATCACTTTATTAGTTAGATCCCGATTCCGTCATACAATTATGACGTTATTACGACACGTATTTGCGAAGGAATTGTATTACGCTTTATTAGTCTGATTTTGCGAAAATTACACGATGTAAGTTAAATTTAGAAATTTAACGATTTTTTTCCTTCCAATATAACATGAATATAAAAATGCACATATAGGAGTAAAAAATAAGAAGATAAAAGGTGTTCATTAATAAATATTCTCTCCCAATTTGATATATTGTTAAATCATGTGATTACATGCCATCAAAGACACGCGCAACCACACGCGGTGGTCAGAAACGCGCATTTTGTACGGTACAGTAGCATTGGCCGATATTTGTATTGGCGTAATCAAATTTCATGGATGAATGCAGCATGCGTAACTCGCTCCAATCTGCATATAATGATCGGCCAATGTTAGCAATATTGACACGCAGCATCCATTCCCAAACACACGTGACAAGTTGCTTGGGGTCCGGGACAAATACGATAACTTTGTTACCGTGTGATGCGTACCACGCCATTCGTGTTATAACATTTGTCGGGCAAAACGGTGCTGGTATCACTCGCTGCCTGTTGCGTAAAGCTGTCTTTTTTTTATTATCGTATACACGTAACGTAGAATAAAATTTAGATGAAACGGCACGGCGTAAAAGACCGAAACTAAAAATCAGACAAAAAAAGAGCAGATTGTAATTTTGTATTAGTATTTTGTAACGATACCATACCGGCATAATTGACGATTTTTATGCGTCGACCAACGAACGAAGTATTTTCTTTTATACTAACTCTGACGGTTCGATCGTAAATTCGCTGATTTTACGAACAGCAATTTTGCGAATGTAGCAAGGTAATTCCAATCAGAGCACGGAAAAAGCCGCACGCAGTGCGTCCTTTCGCAATCTATATCACTAACAATATAGACGTCTGACCTATATCCCGACATTCCACTGTGTCGGGCGGGAATCGAAAGCGTCGAATGTCCGAAAAAATCGATCGCAGCACCGAAGCGGGTCTCGAGTAACTCGTAGCGAAGCTGCGACGCAAGCGTGCACGCATACGTGCGTCCCGCCCAGCATACGTATATACGGACAGCATTTCATCTTCGTCCGAGTAACTTGGCGAAAGAAGCGACGAGATCCTAGCATGACACGCGCATAATGTCAGCCGATGTAATCACTCCGACTGAGCCGATGAACACCTGGGGTATACGGCTTCTTTAATCTCTCCGCCTCTCTAACGCGGCGAGCGCGTATGTACGAGTGAATACGCCCGGAGGAGCGAGCGTATGTCGAGCAGGATGCACTTCCGGAGGAAGCGCTAAATATCCTTTCAATCTCGAAGCTTCAGCTGCGCACGAGGGAAGATTGCGTCGGATCAAAGGGCTGTCGGGCTCTTTTCGCTTCGTATTCGAGCGCAGACCCTCGGAATTGCGAATCCGCACGGAATACGCCCCGCGATCTCTTCCCGTCCTCTTCACGGTCCCATTAATAAAATCCGCAGATCGGATGTTTACAGAGGGTTTCCCTGAGATTCTCGAACGTGTCGGCCGCCGCGCCCGTCCAGTGCTCTCCCTTATTCTCGCTCCATTTTACTTTGAGATATTCACTGTCTGGCTGAGTTAACTCGCACGGCTAATTCATGAATATGCTGATTATCGCGCAATTCCTTGAGCGCCGTGAGCACGCGGAAAGAGTGCATCGTCGTTTCCGTTTGTAGGAATTATTGTATATAAAAAGATGCCCGATAGAAAGTCTTCTGGATTAAGATTGCATCTTTCTAGATATCTCAAGCGATATTTGAAATAATTTTCTATTTTAAATATGAATATGTAATCAACAAGAGATTTTTACTTACAGTTTACTTACAGTTACAGTTAAGCGCAACGCAATCCAGTAATGTAACAATTTATTATTAATTTTATTAGTATATATGAATTTAACTTAATTCAACTGTGTTTTAGAAAAGAAAACTTTGTCTTTTCAAGCTTTATCTTACTATATTAGTTCAAAGATATTCCACTCTTATCATTTTGTCTTATTTTTTATTTTCATCTTTTTGAAGTTTTAATCTAAAGTTTTATGTAAGGAGCAAGTTAAACCGCATTACAAATTTAGAACAAGATTACTCCGTGCTAAGATTACTCGGAGCTACTTTTTATAAGAAAAAGCAACTGATACATCTTTAATATAAATATAATATTTTTCTCTGCTTAGTAAAACAAAGAAAAAGAAACTAATTGTTACAATTTTTAAATGTTGAATAAATTGAAATTTTTATACTTTCATTACTTTCAATATAAATCATCAATTATTTGCAATATTTCAGAAAAGAATACTACAAACAGCAAAATATTTTATATTTATAAACACATAATTTATAATTAATTATTTTTATTGCGTCAGTATCAAATCTTGCCATATGACTTTACATCTGTCGGTGTATTAACAATTACTGGTTAAACAGTCAGACTTATTTTTGTTTAGTTATCATACACACTGACACATATGAAAATTAACATATATTTCATATTTTAATTTATTATATGAAACAAATTCAGAAATGTTTATTCTAATGATACTATTTCTATTTGGAAAATTAAAATTTTTATCTTATATTTAGTAATATCTTATCTACTGCTGATAAGAAATAAAGTCTTATTTTATCGACAATATATATTAAAGTTGCCGATTACAAGTAAATTTTCATTATATTTAAAAATTAATTCTCGAGAAATCAAAGGAATATTATAATATTATTAATTATGTTTTGCATATACGAATGCAGAAAATATAGAATATACTTCATGATACACATCGACGAAATACAAGATCTACAATATTATTTATCAAAAAATTTATTACCAAATTTACATATAAAAAATGATTTCGTTTGTTTTGTATTTTTTTCAAATTGTATTTAACTTATACTCATATGGAATATAAATAAATAATTAGGGATATACGAAGATATAATTAATAAAAGGTATTTGTAAATTATTTTTATTTATTTCATATTAAAATTCATATTAAAATTTCATATAACTTCACAAAATATCAAGCATTATTTACAACACAAATAAGTTTGACGTTCGTCACTGAGTTTAAATCAAATTTAATACGATTTAGATATTCAGCAATGTTTCAATTTTTCGTGTAAACCCTTCTCCACAAATCTTGGTAAAACGAAAGCAGCCTGATGTACCTTATCATTATAATATTTCATTTCCATATGATCGAGTTCCTCGTCACTAAATACTCTCAACGGTTCTGACAAATTGTTCTGAAAGAAAAGAAGAAGGCATTGAAGCTATTAAGATATTGAATATATCTTCTGAAAAAAACAAATTAAAAAAATTTATAATCGTAATATTTCTCTGATAACTTATGTGCACACATAAAGTTTCTACTGTCATTTTGTGTGAAACCAACTTTAGTTAAACTTCCAAGAACGAAACCGATTTGACCTGTGGGATAGGTCGGTACAGCCGTTGTCGCGTAGGCAGTGAAAGTAAACACGGCCTTGCAATGCTGGAGTGTGTTATACACTTGGTCCATATTCATCCACGCTGTGCCAGCCTGACTAATAATGATTCCATCACTTTTCAACGCATTCTTCAGTAATTCATAATATGGGCGTTTAAAGAGATTCTCGGCAGGACCTAAATAGAACATAAAAATTATCAATATCATTCCTAATATCTTTCGTTAAGAAAATCATATTTTTTTCATACAAAAAAAAAACTTTATTGAAACCTTGCAAAAAATTGCTACAAAATTTTGCAATACTTGCCTACGGGATCGCTGCTGTCGGTGATGATAACATCGTATTCTGAATGATGATCCTCCAGAAATTTGAAACCGTCGCCAACACAAATTTTTAATTTAGGATCATTGAGGCCTTTCAAACTCAAACTAGGCATATATTGCTTGCACACTTCGATAACTCGGATATCAATCTCCACTAGCGTGATACTCTCTACATCTGGATGTTTTGCGACTTCTCGGATAGCTCCACCATCACCACCTCCAATTATCAAAACCTGTTATTTGGCAGAGAGAGAGAGAGAAAGAGAGAGAAATTTCGAATTATCTATATTTTTCTAAAAATAATTTGACGAAAGCTTAAAAAGAACTACTAAAATTACAAAATTATTAAAATACATTAATGATACACAATATTTAATATATATTTGACTTAAAGACTTCATTAAGAATTTATTATGAATTCACTATTGACCATATATTATAATTATCTAACATCTTATTTATTTTATCACTATAAGAATAGAAGAGAATTTATAACTCTGGTTTTATATTTGTATACTGCACAATATAAATGCAAAAAATTTAAATAAATTGGTGTAAATCTAACACCTAATATAATTATTATAAGTAATATATATCAATTATTATACACTTACCTTCCGAGGTTTTGGGTGATTGCAGAGTGCTAAATACGCTATCATTTCGTGGTAGGACATTTCATCTTTTTCCGTGCATTGAATTACGCCATCGAGCATTAAAGCCCTGCCGTGTGATTTTCTGAAAATATAACATTTTTACATAGAAAAGAAAACATTTAATGTCTATTAATTCTTAATTTTTATTACATTTTTAATATTAAAAAAAATTGTTTTATACATTCAACAATTTATCAATGAGGAAACACTTACGTTTTTACGATCAAGAGATCTTGAAATTTGGTACGTTCCGCATGCAGGATTTCCTCCACTTTTAGCGATAGTGCAACGCCAGGCCAGAGATCGTTCAATTCGCTGAACCAACCTGATTTCATGATATCCATGTTGGTGGAGTTTCCAGTTATGTTCCGCTCAAGTATGCTTTTCATAAAAAATTTAACAATGTAAAATAATATAAATATATAAAGTATAAAGTTGAAATAAATGTTACATTCTTGCAATGAGAGAAAATCGATATACTTCGGATATATTATAATTTAACAGAATTTGACAGTTTAAGAGCAATGTATGCAATGATAGAATGCACAGGTAATATTCCATAAATTTCAAAACTTAGTAATACTCAATCACAATTAGCAATAAAATCTATATTTTACTTATTCTTCAGACTTATGTAGTCACTCGAATCTATATTATTTAAATAGTTTAAATTGCTCAATTATTAATATAAAGAATTTCATAATACGGAATATAATCCTTGATAAATAGTATAATATGCAAATAATATGAAGATGATAATAGCATCTTTTAAAGGAGAGATGTAAAACATTAAATGAAGTAATTCTTATTGATAAATATAATCTTCCACGTGATTAGTTTCTATCATGCATTTTCAAATTATTACGCAAAGCGGTATCATAAAATACGTAAGTATTGCAATGACGTTCACATATGAGCATTCTAAATTATTTCTTCAATTACTCCAATTAAAGTAAGATGAGACCTTTGAACGAGAGAAAAGATGGTGCAACCTTTTTTTGTTACCATGAAAAGAAATAAAGTGTCAAAATGTTGAAAGTTATCAGAAATTAAGACGATAAATTTCGTAATGCTGATTTCTTATCTATAATGAAAGGCTTTTCAGACGCTTAATGATACTTAATTGCAAATGATAATCATTGATTATTACTATCAATTTAAGTATATAAGATAGCATTGCAAATAGCACCTAGTTAAAGTTTTTACTGAAGTACATAAAAACTATTGGATTAAAATAAAAATTACGTAAAACTAAATAATAACACGTGATTCGTTATACTATAATGTTTTGAATCCGCAAATTAATAATTATACCGACAAGCTGTCCGAAAATATCGTATCTTTCCATTCTGCGTCGTACAAATGTAACCCGTTAATTACTATGACTTTCGTTTATTAACAATATAACAGTATTGCAACAAACTTTTTTATGCATCGTTTCATTTTTGTCTCGCGTCACATTTTCTCGAAACATGCAAAACACTTTTCTAAGCATGCATCGATATTTACCTTTGATAGTCGTAGTTCGTCTGAAGAAAGCTTAAGCCAAACTGAGACGAAGGCGCGTGTAGCCCGGTGGTTTCTCTTTATAACTGACTCGACTGTTTAGATAGGTTTATCGTCACTAACACACTGCCCGATAATGTAATGAAGCCTATAAAGATTTATTCACACTAGACGAAGATACGTCTTGTCTCGCTACGGTACAATTTCTTCTTACACATATTTTTATGATATACATAAATATCTTGGTATTTAGTTTGTTTACGTATAATTTAATATAATGTGCGAAATTCTTACTGGAGAATATTTTTCATGCTATAAGGCACATCGCGTTTGATATGAACGATTCTTTAATAAAAAGATAACAGATAATATTGCTGAACTTTACACTTTATTTTCCTGCTGGAAGAGATGGATCTCACGCGTGTTGTCAACGAAGTAAACTACAAGAGACTGAAGATACAAATTCTTTTCTCGAAGAGAAGTAAAAGATTTTCCCACTACCTGGTTTTTTGAACTTTGAAGATAATAAATCTAAATTTCGATCCTAAACTAATACTGTCACTATGGTCTGTCATTCAGGTCTGTCAGTTTCAATACTCAGGTATAAAATTTAAGCGGAGGTCAAATTTTGTTTCTTAAGTAAAAGCACATTTCAGAAGAGCATGAATAAAGATTAAGGATGGATTGAAAAGAAAAAAAGGTCTTGTCTAAACTTTCTACACTTTTTGTCCTTTTTTTTCTTGTTTTTCTTTTATTTCTTGTTCTTTGTGTTATCTGATTGATGAATTGAATACATATGTCTAAATTCGAACCTATACCCGGGAAGCTTAATTAGTCACCGACCATCGATCTTGTCGACTTTCCCCTGTTATCCTCGGGGGTTCACTATATTTATTAACCCTCAAGAGATAGGTTTACTAAACTATCATAATTTTCAAGAGCAGAAAAAAAAAGAAAAATTTTTATTTGTTCATCATAAGAGAAAAAAAAGATATACAGCTCACATTTGTTTAAAATTTATTTTTTTTAACAATTCTACGAGAGCATATATTACCAACAATCACACTTTTGTACCTGTTTCCAATACTTTTCGAAAAAATATATAATTAATAAATAACGATCACATATCTGCTTTATTCTTCAACATTGATAATTTGTTGTTGATAAGTAAGTATTAAGAGGTCAGTTTTTCGCGTAAAGTTTCTATTTTATTAATTTTTTAGATTTAATTATTCTGTAACTCAGCTATACTGTTTAAGAATTAAAATGCAAATTTTTAAATTAAAATTTATTTTTTATTTTTTTCAAATTTATTCTATTTATTCTGTTCAAACTATTTATTCTATTCTTTTTAAATTTATTCTATTTATTCTATTCAAATTTCGATGAAGAAAAAATTCTATTCAAATTTCAATGAGGAGAAAATTCAGAAAACCTTTTTGGTTTTTTTCTTTTTTTTCTCCTCATTGAAATTTGTTGAGAGAATAGGAAACTGAAATCAACTTTTTTAAATATAATATGGAGAATGTTTTAAATAGAATATGGATAATGTATCAAATTAATATTACAGTAGGAAATTTGTATTTTAATTAACAAACATTTACAGTGGTTAATGATTTTTAATAATAGCGACATAAGATATCTTTCAGTCAATTAATTTCTGCATTCGTGCTCCCTATATTATTGGTATTGTTACAATAGAAAACTGCAATTTCGTCTGACGATAACTTCTCAAGGTAAAAGTCATACAAAATTTTATCTTGTGCGATAGTAGTTTAAAATCAATATTACTCGAAAGATTTATTTAAACAATTAAGAAATTTGGAAATATTATAATATCATTACATTATATTGATACACTATCACACATATCATTAACTTTTAAAAATATTAAATAAGTATCAAACTTTCAAATAATTTTTGGAATAGCAAACGTCATTATTAATAAAGAATATTAAAATTAATTAGATAAAACAAATTGAATTATTTAAAAAGCTTGTAAAATCGCAAACTGCTTGCGTCTCAAAATTTGTAAATATTGGATTTTTTAATCAATTATGAAGACGTAAAATAAATTGAGAAAATATCAAATCACGACTCTTTTGAAAGAAATTATATCCCGATAGTTGAATCAGTGATGCGTGTAGCTGCAGAAGTCCAGACTGTGGAAATCAAGGATCCGAGAGGGATTGCGACTGCTAGTCGCGTAGTTTCGAAGTTAGTTATGTCTTGCTTTCGCTAGAATACCTCGCAACCGTTTGCATGTGTTGCCGTATCTGTTTCAACGTTTCCCCCTCGCTGCCTTCAACACTCGTACAACTAATTGTAAGACATCGTATATTATTTCAAACGAAATCCGCAGTTCACACGAGATTACTTATCTCACAAAAATAAATACATTTATGTTTATGAAATTAGTTTATAAAATGGTCGATCTCCTATTTTATATACACATACAGGGTGTCCCACAATTGTTGTACAAAATTTCGTGAGCCGGCAGAGCGGACGAAACTGAATAGAAAAGTTCTTTACCATTTTGCAATTTGCGCAATAGTTAACGAGATATTAATAATTAAAAATCGCCGTATTAGCCCGACCCTCCGCCGAATACAAGCGCGCGGCGAGATACGACCGCCCAGCGTCATTGTTCCCAAAATCGCGAAGAGTTGTTTTCTATAAATGACAAAAAACAGGGGAACAATCGCAGCTCAAAACCGCCTCTTTTAGGCATTGCCGCGTGTAGTAAACAACTCCTCGCGCGATCTTGGTAACAATAACGCTGGGCGGTCGTATCTCGCCGCGCGCTTGTATTCGGAGGAGGGCCGAGCTAATACAGCTATTTTTAATCTCGATAACTATTGCGAAAATTGTAAAATGGTAGAGGACTTTTCTACTCAGTTTCGTCCGCTCTACCGGCTCATGAAATATTGTACAACAATTCTGGGACACCCTGTATATTAGTATAATTATATATACTTGTTATACTTTAATTAAGACTACTATTTTTTATTGAAAGATCGTAAAGTAGATCCGGAATATCCAATATATCTATAATCTTATGATTATGTTTACGTTTTCAATAACGTAATGCATCGATGTTCAATGAATCAAAGCTCTATATTATTTATTAATCCCGGTTGTGTCACATATTGCAACTTGAAAAGCATTACTCTGCATGGTCTACAACTCGGTCTATCGTGGTCTCTTTCAACTATTTTTAGGTCACATAAATTGCCGATTCCCCGGGATTCTCCGCCCGGCAACTATACGAGAATCGAAGTAAATGGAAGCGAAAAAGAAGATAGGAATCTTCGGGCCTTCTTGGTAGAGAGTAGGAGATGACGCGGGCGCGATTCCTTTCCTTTATGAAATTACAAAGGTAGAGCAAAGATACCGAGATCGATTTCTCTCTTTCGCGCGATCGCGATTCGACTTATTCCGATTTCTACTTCCTTGCCTAATTGATAATCCAGATATTGGAAAAATCAGCCCGAAACTTTTCCTCCCACCGGATTTTGGAACTGATTAGCTTGTTGATTCCAATTTACTCTCTTGGGGTAGGAAGTGACACGAAACGTCCGCATTTTAATCTGAGACTTAATAAATATTGGTGATTAAAAATAACCATCCTATTTATATGCCTCTGCCATTAGTTTATTGAAAAATCGAATCTAAATTCATTAATCCGGAAACAAATACTCTTCATATTCTCTCCATCTTTCTTTCTAGAGATCAAAGATGCATATGTCGATTCTGACGGAGTTCGATAGACTTTCGAAGCCTCGACGTACTCGGGACCACGAGAAATGTTATTTAATAGCAAAACGCCGGTTTTCTTGCAGCTATCAAGATTCCTTTCGCATCGACTCGGTTTGTCGATACATTTCCGCGCGGAAACTAATACCGGGCGATACGTCGGGAACGTACGTATCAGATTACGCTGCCACGAGATGTGCGAGAGGAACGACGTTAGATACATCAGTTAAGTCGATCGTAATTATGGCCGGCGTTCGTGAAATATGTACGCTTCAAAAAGCGTTAGCCGAACAATATCTCACCATCGCGCGCCTCGTTATCAGTAAGCGTCGCTTTATCCGGAAAACCCTCGTGAGATAATAACGATGCTGGAGTGCCGTCGTGCAAATTTCTCCCTCACGCAATTTTGTACGGCCATCATGAATGTATCGGCCTTTTTTTTACATGTATTTATATATGTGAAAAAATATATACATACATATACATATATATATATATATTTGCAAATTTTTTTTATGGTAAAAGCTAACGTCCGTACGCGCACCGATGAAAATGTCGATTTACTCTTGACATAAAACGCTTTGATGCGGCGTTTATCAAAGTGTGCTCCTACGCATCAAACCGGCTGTCTGGATAACGCGCTATCGATGGGCATCGACTGGTAAAATCGCAAACGTGAATGGCCCATTTTATCGCGCCCATTACATCGTGCTGACGGGGATATATGAGTTCAGCATGAAAATGTTGGACATCTAATTAGTTCCTACAGCAATCCTACAGAAAATGGCATTGTCGCATCGCGAATGTTGATAAAACCCTGAAATGAAAGAAAATGAGGCGCAACATAAAAATTAGATTTTACGTGCCGTGCAATTTCTATTAAAAACTGCGAAAATAGCTCATTATTACATATTTAATGTATGATTTTACTCCACGATGAATTTGTGAAATTACGAACTCATGTTGTTGATTCTTAATTGTCAGGTAAATTGCATGTTCTAATAACATAGAGGCAACGCAGCACTGAAACTGACGAGATAAAAGAAGGTAGGAGGAAATAAAAGTCTGTAGACAATTAATCAATGTTTCAAACGCTTTTTCGCGTGATTGATGTAGCCTTTTCTATAAACGGCCTTCAATCAGCTTCAAAGAGTACTTAAATACAAATACCTATTACAAGTATCAATAATCGATACTTCAATAATAGTTTAGAAAACATTAACGGACTGCATTTTTTAAAATTCATGCACTGCTTTATATTAAATGTATAAATATTCATAAAACATAGAAAAATTTTGATTCATATAATTAAATTTTATTAAACATTGGCTTAATTAACGTTGTCAGTCATCGCGTGATAGATGAAATTAATAGATTAGAAGATCAAAAAGTATTATAAATTTTTTCTTATATATATATATATATATATAT